>CAJHQQ010003565.1:0-41515 GCA_905132885.1 Moricandia moricandioides
TTAGAATGTGTTATTTGTGTATGAATTTTAATTGATTTGCAATCTATATATAATTTAAATATTAACTTTATTAATTTCCAAGTCTAACTAGTAAGTTTTAATTAGTAATGACTCTATCTGTTTTTCGAATTAAGTTTTTGTATTTTTAGAAAAAAATAATAATTCACTAACATTTATTATTAATTCAAATCCAGTGTAAATTTGAATTAAGATTAAAAATTTGTTAACTAGTAGCACATAATTTTAACATCAATTTAAAATTATAAAACAAATAACACTAAATTTGATATAAAATTCAAATTCAATTGAAATACACAAACGTGTGATGATAATAACCAACAGTATCAATCGTGACGGTGGCAGCCCTGAGTACAAGCGGAGCAAGCTACAGCTTCCGGCCTTCATATTTTATATAAAAGATCGACTATTTTTTTGTTAAAACTATTATTTGTCTAGTGGTAGAATCTTCTCTAAAATAGATGATAACTCATGGGTTTATTGTATGTCTCTTTCAAATTTTGTTTTTTTTTTAAAATCATTCACTTGATAAGCCTAAAACTTTTGTGTCGCTTGCGGTCTTTAAAACTTCCGGTCCGACATTGAGTCGTGATATATAGAAAAGTAAACTAATTAACTCTTTGTTTTGAATTTGAAAAAAAAAAAGTTGTGGATTTCTTTTCTCTTATTGCACAAACGTAATAAGGGATTACTAGACATATGTGTACAATTTTTCCTTTACTTTTCTCCTGTCGTCGTTTCTAGTGCATTTTGATAAACTATTGAGTTAAAAGAGCATTTTAGTTACATTTTTATAATCAATTTTTCAGACAAAAATAGAAATCCATTGTTTTTCGGATTACTCCATCCGTTCCTGAAATTAGAATTTTTAGAGTTTTTACGCCTATAAAAACCATAATTAATGTCTATGGTTAAATATATTATTTAATTTTGTATATTTTTAAAATAACACATCATTATCTATAAACTAATCATATTTTGACAAATAAAAAATATAATAAAATAGAAATAATAACTTCTTCATTTAAATTATAAAACCAAAAGTTTACTATACAACAACTAAATTAAAATTGAGGAAATATTATTTATTTCTATTATACAATTTTCAGTAATTACCAATAATAAGATTTAATAAATTAAAATATTTATAGTTGATTTTTTAAATTATAAATTAATAAAAGTATTTTAAGATTTTGTTTAAATTATAAATTAATAAAAGTATTTTAATTTTTTTTTTTAAAATCTTTGTGAAAGAAAAAAGTTGAGAAAATATTATTTTCGGGAGTAGAAGAAATAACTATTAAAGACAACAAATTTTTCAAAATAAACAAAAAAATTGAGAAGGGAAAGTAATAAATTCAAAAGGTTATTTATGACTTACTAACCTATAATTAGTAATTAATCACATCCAAAAAGTTGAAAATCATTCCTATTTATGTTTCCTTTTCTTTTCAACTTTTTATCTATTTATAAAAAAAAAAACCTACAGTAATTGATGAACTGACTTTTCAACGCTCACCGATATCTAGATCCATACCAATCAACGGTCAGGAAAAAAGATCACAAGTGGCATATCTTGATATCTCGCCACGTGTAAACAACACCACTAACACTACCAAACACCGACAGAACCGAGTAAAAATTAAGACAACCTTGACTGTCATGTCCGAACACAATATCTCTTGTAGTAACTTCGACACAAATAACAGTATATCCAAATCCAAATCTTCATCAATGGAAACTCAGATCTTGTCATAAAAAGACAGAGACGATCTCGACGAAGAAGAAGATCGGAGAAAGATGATCGAGAGGTGCTTAGGACCTCACCGGTGCCGGAGAATCCAAAGAGCTTTACGCCACCTCAAGGTAACGGTTCTCTGCCTCGTTCTCACCGTAGTCGTCCTACGTGGCACAATCGGCGCCGGTAAATTCGGCACACCGGAGCAAGACCTCGACGAGATCCGTCAGCATTTCCAAACGTCGCGTAAACGAGCTGAGCCTCACCGTGTCCTCGAAGAAATCCAAACCGGCGGAGATTCATCATCTTCTTCTTCTACCTCCGGCGACGCCGGGAGCAATAACTACGAGACGTTTGACATCAACAAGATCTTCGTTGACGAAGGAGAAGAAGACAAACCCGACCCGAATAAACCGTACACTCTCGGACCCAAGATATCCGATTGGGATGAACAGAGATCCGGTTGGTTAGCTAAGAACCCTACCTTCCCCAACTTCATCGGACCGAACAAGCCACGTGTCCTTTTGGTAACTGGTTCTGCTCCAAAGCCGTGTGAGAATCCTGTCGGAGATCACTACCTCTTGAAGTCCATCAAGAACAAGATTGATTACTGTAGGCTTCACGGGATCGAGATCTTCTACAACATGGCTCTCCTCGATGCTGAGATGGCTGGTTTTTGGGCGAAGCTGCCATTGATTAGGAAGCTTCTGCTATCACATCCTGAGATTGAGTTTCTATGGTGGATGGATAGTGATGCTATGTTCACGGACATGGCGTTTGAGCTTCCGTGGGAGAGGTATAAAGATTATAACCTGGTGATGCATGGATGGAATGAGATGGTTTATGATGATAAGAATTGGATTGGGTTGAATACTGGGAGTTTCTTGCTTAGGAACAATCAATGGGCTCTTGATTTGCTTGATACTTGGGCTCCTATGGGTCCTAAAGGGAAGATCCGTGAGGAAGCGGGTAAGGTTTTGACCCGTGAGCTCAAGGATAGACCGGTTTTCGAAGCTGATGATCAGTCTGCTATGGTTTATCTCTTGGCTACTCAACGAGACACTTGGGGAAACAAGGTAAGGACTCAAAATTTTGTTACAACTACTTATAAGTCTAGAACATCTCTTGATTACATCAGTATAGTTTTTTTGCTTATAAATCACAATGTGAGTTGTATCTTGTCGGTTTATTTACTTTGGAGCATCTCTTGATTACATCAATATAGTTTTTTTTCTTTTTTTTGCTTATAAATCACAATGTGAGTTGCATTTTCTCGGTTTATTTACTTTGGATCATCTCTTGATTACATCAGTATAGTTTTTTTTGCTTATAAATCACAATGTGAGTTGCATCTTCTCGGTTTATGTACTTTATAGCATCTCTGATTACATCAGTATAGTTTTTTTGCTTATAAATCACAATGTGAGTTGTATCTTGTCGGTTTATTTACTTTGGAGCATCTCTTGATTACATCAATATAGTTTTTTTTGCTTATAAATCACAATGTGAGTTGCATCTTCTCCGTTTATGTACTTTATAGCATCTCTTGATTACATCAGTATAGTTTTTTTGCTTATAAATCACAATGTGAGTTGCATCTTCTCGGTTTATTTACTTTATAGCATCTCTTGATTACATAAATATATAAGCTTATTTTGCCCACAAGTCACAATGTGGTATGCATCTTGTTGTTTTATAATGTCTCTTGATCACCTAAAGACTGGATTTATAATCACAAATGATAATGTGAGTTGAATGTTGTTAATCAAGTGGCTGTAGTATAGTGGTTAGTACCCCACGTTGTGGCCGTGGAGACCTGGGCTCGATTCCCAGCAGCCACACAATTATTTTTTTCATTCAAAAAAGAAGAGTTGTATCTTGTTGAGGTTTTGATCTATTTCTCATTTGAGCCGTTGCTGGATTGTTTATAGGTATACCTAGAAAGCGGGTACTATCTTCACGGTTACTGGGGGATTCTCGTGGACCGATACGAAGAGATGATAGAAAACTACCACCCTGGTCTAGGCGACCACAGGTGGCCACTGGTGACTCACTTTGTGGGTTGCAAACCCTGCGGGAAGTTTGGAGACTACCCGGTGGAACGGTGTCTAAAACAAATGGACAGAGCCTTTAACTTTGGTGATAACCAGATTCTGCAAATATATGGTTTCACTCACAAGTCTTTGGCTAGTCGCAAAGTCAAGAGAGTGAGGAACGAGACTAGCAATCCACTGGAGATGAAAGACGAGCTCGGGTTGCTTCATCCAGCGTTTAAGGCTGTTAAGTTGCAGCAAACCAACCAAGTTTGAATCTGGATCTAGAGGTGTTTTAGGACTTTGTGTTCTGTTTCTTGTCTTTGCTTGTTGTTGTAGTAAGATGGATGGTACAAAAGTGTTGTGCAGAGACATTAATTTATTCCTTTGTTTTCTACCCTCGGCTATGTTTATCCACAGTCTCTTAGACGGGTTCTTAACTTATAATTTCACGTTTTTTTTTTTTTTTTTTTTTTTAATTTTCTCGTTAAGAGACGCTAAATCTCTTAAATTTATTTAAGAGATTTAAGAGACGATCCTTAAGTTTTCTTAGTTAAAAGTTAAGAAACGTCTCTTAAAAAATCTAAGAACCCCATGTTAAGAAACCTGCAATAAACATGCCTTAAGAGTTCTATTACAACATCAAGAACGGTCTCTTTTATTTCTCTCTTTGGAATCCCTTGAGATTTTGTATTTTCAATGTATCAATAATCAATGGGCTTTATATAAAAGCCCATTGACATATGTAAACTACAATTCCGGCCTAATATAGGGATTCTATTCTATACAAAATTCCAAAGAGCATTAAGTAGATAATGGTACATTTAAAAAAAACAAATATTTTGTGGCCAAGCAAAATCTTGAGATGAGGAGAATCAAGAAGAAAACAAAAAACAATATTTCTTCTTTTATAAAAAGCAGTCGTTTTCTCCATTTTTGTTTTTGTTGTGTTTTTATCACAGAGAAGATATACAAAAACCCTAACACTCGTGGCTTCAAAACCCTAATTTTATTAAGGATCTCATTAAACATTTTACATCGGTGAAAGATTTTAAATATATGGAAATTTCAATTCTATCACAAATTTGATACCATTTTTCAAATTTACCATTAATGAATGATTTGTTTTCAAAAATATCGCAAATTTAGTAAAATAGATTAAACTATTTTTTCTAAATATTTATAGAACATTTAAAAACTCATTCTCACCCTTTAACACTAAATGTTGAACAATAATCATTAAAGTGTAAATTTAAATGTTAATATATTTTTGATTGAAAGTACTTTTGAAAAGAATATTTAACTTGCTGCATTCTTAGCAATTTCTCTTAAATATATAGATAATAATGTCATCATTTTGATAAGAATTTTTACAAAGAAAATAAATAAAAAGTCATTAATATTATTAAAATTAAATAATTAGTTTTTTGAACACATTAGTCTCATTAAGATATATTTTTAAGTTGCTCTTAAAAAAAATATAATAAAAACTGTATTCTTTTTCTGTCTTTTCACTTAAAACGACGGCGTTCGAAGTAGCACATGAGCGTTACTTCACCAACTTTGATGAGGGTATGTATGTAATTTTAGCTTATGAAGTTGATAAAATCCCAAAGCAAAGAAGTCATATCTTTCGTTCGCTCACTTAACCTTATCTCTCCCAACTCTCTCTTCTCCAAACGAGAGAGAACAATTCTCAAGCGCATAGAAAAAAGGGTGTTAACCCTTTCTTAAAACCCTTATCGCAAAAGCGGATATGGAGTCGAAGGCAGTAACACCACCTGAGCAGAATCCGTTCTACGCTTCGGGGCAATCAGGTTTTCATTTTCGTTCTGTTCCTTACTTGTTTGTATGGGATTGAATCATATCTTTGGGAAATTAGGGTTTTTAATCTGATGATGTATTGTTATTAGGAAAAACCTATGCTTCCGTTGTCGCCGCCGCCGCTGCAGCCGACGGTGGGAAGGAGGTTGATTCCTCACCGGAGCCTGTGTCTGGAGCCGATGATACTTCTGTGGCGGAGAAGTCGAGTTTGGAGGTTGGTGGAGCTGATGTGAAAGTTTCCGACGAGGATTTGGCTACCCCTGTGGCTGGAGAAGATGACGAGAAGGGTGTTGAAGGAGATGGTGAGAGTAAGCTTGTTGATGTTGCAGAGAAACAGGGAGGGATAGTGGATGAGAATTCCGATGAGGCTGCTTCACCTGAGACTGCTATATCGAAGCCGGGGGAAGCTGTTTCTGAGGAAACAACTGGAGAAGATGGTGTAGCGACTACAGAAGAAGAGAAAAAGAAGGTTGAAGAAGATGGTGAGAGTACGCTTGAAAATGGAAGTCTTGATGTTGGTGAGAAACAGGCTTCCCCAGATGGGATTGTTGGTGGAGCTGATAAGGAGGAGAAGTCGAGTTTGGATGATGAGAAAGTGTCCAAGGAGGATGCTTCATTGTTATCACCGGAGCCGGCAGCTGTTTCTGATAAAACGACAGGAGAAGATGGTGTAGCGGTTACCCAAGAAGAGAACAAGAAGGTTGAAGAGGCGGTTTCTGAGAAAACAACTGGAGATGATCTAGGGGTTACCCAAGAAGAGAACAAGAAAGTTGAAGAGGGTGTGGATGATGTTGAAGACAATGACCAGTCAGGTTTGTTTTTATCTTCTTTCAGTAGGATTGAATCCTGTCTTTGGAAATAAGAGTTTTAATCGGATGTATATGTTGACAGGAAAAACCTATGCTTCTGTTGTCACTGCATCCGCCAGTAAGGACGATGGGGCTGTGAGTAGTGAGAAGGAGTTTGCTTCCTCACCAGAGGCTGTGTCTGGAGATTCAGATAAAGGTATTGTTGGTGGAGCTGATAAGGAGGAGAAATCGAGTTTGGAGGTTGGAGCTGATGAGAAAGTTGCCGACGAGGCTGGTTCGCCTGAGACTGCTTCATTGTTATCTTCGGAGCCGGAGTTTGTTTCTGAGAAAACAACCGAAGAGAACAAGAAGGGTGAAGAGGGTCTGGCTCCGGAGCTGGAGGCTGTTTCTGATAAAATAACTGGAGCAGATGATCTAG
The DNA here is from genome assembly GCA_905132885.1 of Moricandia moricandioides. NCBI lineage: Eukaryota > Viridiplantae > Streptophyta > Magnoliopsida > Brassicales > Brassicaceae > Moricandia > Moricandia moricandioides. The sequence goes on from CAJHQQ010003565.1 coordinate 6,841, forward strand.
GGGTTACTCAAGAAGAGAACAAGAAGGCTGAAGAGGGTGTGGATGATGTTGATGACAATGAGCAATCAGGTTCGTTTTTATCTTCTTCATCATTTATATCGTCTTTCAGTAGGATTGAATCCTGTCTTTGGAAATATGGATTTAATCGGATGTATTTGTTAACAGGAAAAACCTATGCTTCTGTTGCTGAAAAGGGTGTGAATGATGTCGAAGACGATGGTGGGCGTAACCTTGAAAACAAGAGTGTTGATGTTGCAGAGAAACAGACCTCCACTGAAGTGATGGTGGATGAGAATCCGGAAATAGCGAGTGAGAGTAAAGCTACGGGTGTGGAAGAAGAAGCTGTTGTACCCAAAAATGATGATGAGGTTACAAAGGCAGGTGGAACCAATGAGGAGGAGAGTGAATTCAGTAGAAAAGATGATGTTGACGATAAAATTGATGATGTTATTGAGGAAGAGAGTGTGGAGTTAACTAATAAAGCTGTGGACTCATCCACTATAGAATCTGTGCATGTCGATGTGGCAAAACCAGGGGTGGCTGTTGTAGGAGACGTAGAAGGAATTGAGGAGGTGAAGACTAATGCTGATGGTGAAAATCTTGAAGTGGCTAATAAGTTTGATCAACTTGGCCATAATGATGGTGGTGGATTTGAAGCTGAGTCTAATAAACCCGTTGAGGAGGTAGGAGAAAAGTTGACTTCTGGAGCAGATAGAAGTGCTGCTGAGGCAGAGGATGTAGCTGCTGAGAAATTATCAGAGGCGTCCAGAGTAGAGCCTGATGAACCGAAGGTAGGTGGAGCAGAAGCAGAATTGCATGCGTCTGAAAGTTTAACTGTGGGTTCAGCTGATGCAAGAGAGGATTCAGAGCCAGCAGCTGAGCTACAGTCTGAACCAAACTCTAACCCAGAGGCCATGAAAGTTTCTGAAGGAAACATTGCTGAAGAAGATGGAGACAAAATCCCAGTCGCTGACATTGTTTCTTCTCGTGAGTTTAGTCTTGAAGGCAAGGAAGTGGATCATGAACCTTCTGGAGGAGAAGGTGTTATTGGTGTTGATAGGTCTGATAGTGAAGAAGAGACTGAAGAGATGATATTTGGGAGTTCTGAAGCTGCAAGACAGTTCTTGGCAGAGCTTGAAAAGGCTTCTTCGGGTATCGAGGCCCATTCTGATGAAGCAAATATTTCTAACAATATGTCAGATAGGATTGACGGCCAGATTGTCACCGATTCTGAGGAGGATGTAGACACAGAGGATGAAGGTGAGGAGAAAATGTTTGATTCTGAAGCTTTGGCTGCACTGTTGAAGGCAGCCACTGGTGGTGGAAGTTCAGAAGGTGGCAATTTTACCATAACATCTCAGGATGGTACGAAGCTTTTCTCTATGGATCGCCCTGCTGGCTTGAGTTCATCTTTAAGACCTTTGAAACCTGCAGCTGCTCCACGTGCAATCCGTCCCAACATCTTTTCCAATCCGAATGTCACAGTGGATGAAAGTGAGGTTAACTTGAGCGAGGAAGAGAAACAAAAATTGGAGAAGTTGCAGAGCCTCCGAGTGAAGTTTTTGCGGCTTTTGCAAAGGCTGGGGCAGTCAGCAGAAGATTCAATTGCAGCGCAAGTTCTTTATCGCATTGCACTACTTGCTGGGAGACAAACAGGGCAGTTATTCAGTCTTGATGCTGCAAAGAAAAAGGCTCTGGAGTATGAGGCTGAGGGAAACGAAGAATTGAACTTTTCGCTAAACATACTGGTTCTTGGAAAAGCTGGGGTTGGAAAAAGTGCTACGATAAACTCCATTTTGGGAAATCAGAAGGCGTCCACTGATGCTTTTGGGCTCTCAACCAATTCAGTAAGAGAAATTTCTGAAACAGTTGGTGGCATCAAGATTACCTTTATTGATACCCCTGGTTTGAAGCCTGCTGCAATGGATCAAAGTGCCAATTCCAAAATGTTGTCTTCGGTGAAGAAGGTAATGAAGAGATGTCCCCCTGATATTGTTCTCTATGTGGATCGGCTTGATACACAGAACAGAGACTTGAACAATTTGCCCTTGCTAAGGACGGTTACTGCTTCTCTTGGTACATCCATATGGAAAAATGCCATAGTGACATTGACCCATGCTGCTTCTGCCCCTCCTGATGGCCCATCTGGCGCCCCTTTGAGCTATGATGTGTTTGTAGCGCAGTGCTCACATATTGTTCAGCAGTCTATTGGACAGGCCGTTGGTGATTTGCGTTTGATGAACCCCAGTCTGATGAATCCAGTTTCTCTTGTTGAGAATCACCCATTGTGTAGGAAGAATCGGGAGGGAGTTAAGGTTCTGCCTAATGGTCAAACTTGGAGACCTCAGTTGTTGCTGTTGTGCTACTCCCTGAAGGTTTTGTCAGAAGCAAACTCTCTACTGAAGCCTCAAGAACCATTGGACCAGCGTAAACTATTTGGTTTCCGAGTTCGCGCCCCACCTCTCCCGTACTTGTTGTCTTCGCTGTTGCAGTCACGTGCACATCCTAAGCTCCCTGCAGACCAAGGTGGTGATAGTGTTGACTCTGATATTGAGATTGATGACATGTCTGATTCTGAGCAGGAAGATGGAGACGAGGATGAGTATGATCAGCTGCCACCATTTAAGCCTCTTCGAAAAACTCAACTTGCAAAACTCTCAAAGGAACAGAGAAAGGCATATTTGGAGGAGTATGATTATCGGGTAAAGCTTCTGCAGAAGAAGCAATGGAGAGAGGAATTGAAGAGGATGAGGGAGATGAAGAAAAACGGGAAGAAGGTGGGTGAAAATGAGTTTGGATATCCTGGTGAAGAAGAGGATCCAGAGAACGGTGCTCCAGCTGCAGTGCCTGTTCCTTTACCAGATATGGTCTTGCCACCTTCGTTTGACAGTGATAATTCAGCTTACCGATACCGTTTCCTGGAACCCACTTCACAGCTCCTAACTAGGCCAGTTTTGGATACCCATGGTTGGGACCATGACTGTGGATATGACGGTGTCAATGCAGAATACAGTCTTGCTTTAGCAAGCCGGTTCCCTGCTACAGCTACTGTCCAAGCCACCAAGGACAAGAAAGAGTTCAACATTCATCTGGACTCCTCCGTGTCTACTAAGCACGGTGACAGTGGCTCCACCATGGCTGGTTTCGATATCCAGAATGTAGGTAAGCAGCTTGCATATGTGGTCAGAGGAGAAACCAAATTCAAGAATTTGAAGAAGAACAAGACAACTCTTGGAGGTTCAGTGACATTCTTGGGCGAGAACATTGCCACTGGTGTTAAACTCGAGGACCAAATAGCACTTGGGAAAAGGTTTGTGCTTGTGGGCAGTACAGGAACCATGCGATCACAGGGAGATGCAGCGTATGGTGCGAACCTCGAGGTCAGGCTCAAGGAAGCTGATTTTCCAATAGGCCAGGACCAACACTCTTTAGGACTGTCTCTGGTGAAGTGGAGAGGCGATTTAGCCCTCGGAGGCAACCTCCAGTCTCAAGTCTCTGTTGGAAGGAACTCAAAGATAGCACTTCGTGCGGGGCTTAACAACAAGATGAGCGGGCAGATCACAGTCCGAACCAGCAGCTCGGATCAGTTGCAGATTGCTCTCACGGCTATTCTTCCAATTGCTATGTCCATCTACAAGCTCCTTCGACCAGAAGGGGCCAGTGACAAGTACAGCATGTACTGAGTATGCCTGCAACTCCTCCCTCTGCTGATGAATGCAGGAGAAGGATGTTTTATGTTATTGGTTTTAGTTCATGTTTTTCTCTTCACTTCAATAAAACTTTTGTTGAAATTTTCTCGAATTTGTATTTGGTTCTGTTGAGAAGTACCTTATCGGATTGTATCAGTATTTCTTCAATTTCAGTAATTCCTCATAAAAAATGGAGTCTAGTCCTGTCTTTTATTGGTTCTTGTCATCTGATGATGTTGCTTGGATTGTTTTGATCATTTCTGGCTTAATTTCTGCAGAAGTTACTACAGGTTCGTTGAAGAATCTTTAATCAGGTGTGTCTGTAATCTCTCTTCCTTGGTCCCTTGAAGGTGTTCTAGCTTCTCCACTGGTCAGAAATCTGTAAGACTTCTAATGCCACATTTTAGTCTCTACTTATTGTTTGATTCAATGCTTTGTAATAGATTTCAATCTCCAAAACCCCTGTTAGTTGTTGAATTATAGCGGCGAAATGTGCTGCGTATGACAAACAAACTCTGATAAGTAAAAGAGCATGTTTCTTGGTGAAGTAAATCTGTGAATATTGCAAAGCCTTTAAATTTGGGGATGACCAGAGGCTGCAAGGAGTATGTGGTTACCCTCAATTCATTTGGTAGTTGTAAAGTCAAGAAAGTGAGGGATGAGTCGAGCAGCCCATTGGAGTTGAAAACCAGTTTGCTTCACCTAGCGTCTCAAGGCGGTCAAGGTACAAAATAACCCAATTTGATTGATCTGAGTTAGGGTCTGTTTATATCTCTCTACTTCCATCACGTGTCGTTGCTTTTGTTGATCCATTATTGATGATGAAAAACAGAATCTATGTATTAAATAACTTATTAAGTAAGCTGCTTTATTATAGAAGAGCTTGAAGGTTAGATATATAGTTTTGGATTCAACAAAGATCTCTCAATAACAGACACTCACATATAACTGAGAATAAATATAAGAGGTCACACCATCAGAGTTCATTATTTACTCTGAGCATTATTATTGTGACTGAAGTAGTGTGTTTTCAGTTTCAGAAATTTCTCGGTGAAGGATCTTCTGGGAAGCTGGCCTCTTGGTGATCTCAGCCACCCACTCGTTGATACGTGGAAGCTCAGTGAAGAGCTTCGTGGTGGGTGTTCCAAGCAAGCATTGGATCACAGAAATGTGGTGAAGATCGGTCAAAGTAAAAGTTTTCACCAGCCAAGTACCTGAACTCCTTGAGCCTAGCCTCGTAGACATCAAGGACCTTGGCCTCTTCTTCAGCAACAACGGCTTGGTCTGTGCTCAAGCCATATATCTGCTCGAACGATTGTGTCCCCAAGCAAGCTTTGAAGCTGCTGGGTCGAACTGGTGAGCTTCTACTTCTATTTCCAATGGACATTATTGCATAGTTGGCTATGTTCTTGGAGTCAGCTGGGAGAAGGTTGGTTCCTTGGTCTTCGTATCCGTGAGCTATGTACTGAGTAATAGCTCTTGATTCTACATAAAAGAACCAAATCATGTTAATGAAATTTTCTTCTTATGCGTATTTGTCAAATCAGGTTTGAGATTGAAGATGAGATAATGATTGCTTATAAACGTTCATACCAAAGAGCTTGAGGTCTCCATCTTCAAAGGCTGGAACTTGACCAAAAGGCTGCGTTATCATTCAAACGCAAAACATTCAAGATTCGCACCAGATTAACCAAAATGGTTGTCTTGTCTTACCGTCTTAGAGCAACAACACAGATAGGTATGCTTTTGTGCGGGAGAGGAAAGGCTCTTTCTTGTGCTCACCGTTGTTGAGCTCGACATTGACGAGCTCAAAGTCCAGGCTTTTCTCGTGGAGGATGAGGACTCTCCTGGTGGAAGTGGTAGTAAACCTTGATATTTGCCATTAATTTGTTTCCTAAGGAACCACTCTTTATGAAGGCTAAGAGAAAGAGATAAAAAGAGTAAGAGATGTGATGTGTTTGATGTTGAAGGTGAAGGTGATGGTTCAAGACAAGTAGTGACTGTATGTATACAGTTTAATACTATTGTTTAAAGATAAATATTGCCTTACAAGACCCTCGCAAACCAATATTGACTAGATGATTATTAAAAGAGTGAACACTATAAATATTGCCTTTCAAGACCGTTGCAAACCAATATTGACTAGAAGATTGTTAAAAGAGTGAGTTACACTATAATTACACTATAAGACATTTTTATTTTTATTTTTTTGCATTGTAGACACAAATCATTTGAAGAACATATTCATGAACGTAGAAAAAAGATCAAACAAGTGTGTTCTGACAGCCAAATTCCTCAATTTTCCACTTGTCTTGTATTTTTTATTTTTTTTGCACACAAATCACTTGAGAAACACATTCACGAACTTAGAGAAAAAATCAAACAAGTGTATTCTGACGGGCAAATTACTCAATTTTTCCACCTAATAGTCAAGCTTAACTAGTAACATCCACGTCTTTTTCAGCCAAAAAAAAAAAAAACATCCACGTCTTTCAGACCATGGTAAAACTTTAAAGTAGAATAGCTCCTCTCAATTTATTTATTAAATAATAATCTTATTTATTCAGTCTCAAATTTAATTAACAAATCATTTACATATATTCTAATAAAAATATATTATAGATAAATACTAATACAAAAATTTATTCTAGATGATTTTTTAATCTTTAAGATATCATAACATGCCAACATGGAAAAATTGTCAACTCTAACATAAAATCGGTTAAATCGACATTTATTCAAATAACTATCTAAACTATCAAATTGAATTCAAAATAACTTTGATCTAAATGATATTGGTCAAACTATGATGTACATTTTCGACAGACAATGTAACATGTCAAATTTTTATTGAGTCTGTTGTCAAATAAAAGAATCTTAAAATTATTTGAAAACTTAAAAATTTACCCAAAATTAAAAAGTATACCCGAAAATCCAAAAAGTTATAAATACCCGAAAACTAAAAATATATTAGAAAAGACCAAAAAAATCTATAAATACCAGAATTTAAATGATACTCAAAAGTGTGAGTATGTTAGTATTTAATATATTTAAATTTTTCGTTATTCAAATATATTAGGGGGTTTGGATATATTTTAGTATTTAATATATTTAAATTTTTGGTTATTCAAATATATTTTGTTTCTTTTTGTATTTTGGGTTTCAAGTATTTTATGGTGGGTTTTCGGCTGTATATTTAGGTTTTTTGTATTATTTTTAACTAGGTGGATTGCCCGCACATGCGGACATAAACATTTTATAAAATTACTTATCAATATATACATTACTAATCTAAAAACTATAAAGATAAATTATTATTTATATATTCACTTATTTTTTATTTTTTTATGTGAAAATACTATATTCATTATTAATAAATTAATCTTAGAATTCATTCAATTATATAAAATTAATAATTTTACTTGCTTAATATTTAGTTAGGTATTTTTTGGTTTCTGTTTTTTTTTGGGATAACAACACAATATATATAGCATAATTATATTTTTATTTTAAATATTTTTTAGATTTTGGATAATTCTTATTATTATTAATTTTAATCATTTATATAATAAAAATAATTTAAATTTGTTTTTATTTTTGAATAATTTATATATTTTATTCATTAAGGGCATAAACGATATTAACTGCTCTAACTTTTAACGTGAGAGCTACGTTGCGAAAAATCATTTCGCAAATAATAGTATAGATTTTAAGTAATTTAAGTTTTTCTCAGTGTCGTAGAATATATTTTAAATTTTCAGTACATTTTTTGGTTTTCTGGTAAATTTTGAGTTTTTTTAAATGTAACAACTGATTCAAAAGAAATTAAACCCGTTGCGTTTGACACAGTGAAAAGCGTACATTTGGTATTTGAATCAACATGGTTGACCAATATCATTTTGGTAAAAAATAATTTTGATTTAAGTTACTGTGTATTTAAAATAAATATTAATTTAAATTTAAATCGGCACTATATCAAAACTTAGGAAAATGCAAGACAAAAATTGTTCAGGTTGATATTTTCCCTTCCAAAGCCTCCTTAAAATAGTATATCTGTGTTTACCCTCAATTCATTCAGTAGTTGCTTGAGTCAAGAAAAATCTGTAACTGATGTTGAAAACACACAAACTAGCTGCTCTAATCGTTTCTGTCATGTTTAGGGAAGTGAATAGTTCGAGAAATCTTTATGTGTGTTTTGTTTTATCTGATTTAAAGCTAAAGACTATCTCTTACATGTCATTTTCAGACAAAAGACTTTAAAGGATAAGAACTTCCAAAGTCTTAGGTCAATCAAACTTGCACTAAAAGTCTTCGTATACTATTCTCACTAATCAGCAACTTTATATTTAAGGCAGTACTAAAAACTAATTACTTTGTTTTATTATAGAAGGGCTTGAAGATTTAGATATAAAGTTTTTGATTGAACAAAGATCTCTCAATAACACACACAACTAAGAACAAAAACAGAGAAGACACAACAGGCAGCCACTTATTTTGGCTCTCGAGTATTATTATTGTGACTGAAGCAGAACCATTATGTTTTCACTTTCAGAAATTTCTCACTGGAGGATCTTCTGGGAAGCTGGCCTCTTGGTGATCTCAGCCACCCACTCGTTGACACGTGGACGCTCGGTGAAGAGTTTCTTGGTGGGAGTTCCAAGAAGGTATTGAATCACTGGAATGTGGTGAAGATCTGTCAAAGTAAAAGTTTCACCAGCCAAATACTTGAACTCCTTGAGCCTAGCCTCGTAGACATCAAGGACTTTAGCTAACTTGGCCTCTTCTTCTGCAACAACGGCTTGGTCTGTGGTCAGGCCATAGAAGTTCTTGAACACTTGTTCCCAAGCAAGCTTTGAAGCCACTGGGTCGAACTGGTGAGCCTCTACTTCCATTCCAATGGCCATGATCGCATAGTGGGCTATGTTCTTGGAGTCAGCTGGGAGAAGGTTGGTTCCTTGGCCTTCATATCGGTGAGCTATGTACTGAGTAATGGCTCTTGATTCTACACACAATGAACCAAATCATGTAAGTGAAATTTTCTTTTTATGCATATAGTTAGGCATGCGGGTTTGGTTAGTTCGGGTTATTTGGTTCCTTTAGTTCACTTTTTGGTTAGTTTAGTTTCTGCTCAGTTCAGTTTGACATAAATCTTTGCAAATTTACCCGTAATAAAATTTGGTTCGTTGCGGTATTTGGATATTTTAGTTTTTGAAAATCCTATCGAACTTAACCGAAGTTTTTGATTTCTTGTCAGAAAATGAGATGGTGCACCAAAAGGTTCATACCGAAGAGCTTTAGGTCTCCATCTTCAAAGGCTGGGACTTTACCAAAAGGCTGCACCATCAATCAAACATTCAAGATCCAGACCAGATTCATCAAAATGGTTGGTCTTGTCTTAGAGAAACACAGATAGATATACTTACGTTGCGGGAGAGGAAAGGCTCTTTCTTGTGCTCACCGTCTTTGAGCTCGACATTAACGAGCTCAAAGTCAAGGTTCTTCTCGTGGAGGGCGAGGAGAACTCTCCTGGTGGAAGTGGAAGCAGCGTTTCCAAAAACCTTGATACCTGCCATTAGTTTGGTTACTAAGAAACTCTTTGAAGACTAAGAGGAAGTGATGTGTTTGATGTTGAAGGTGATGAATCAAGACACTAGTAGTGATGCTATTTATACAGTTAGAAACAGAGCATTTCATGCATTGTTATCAATGTTTAATATTGTTTTAACAGATAGATAATGCATCTAGAAGACCGTCGCTAACCAATATTGACTAGTCTACTTAGGATGAATTATTCAAAAGTTGAATTGGATTGTTGAGAACGTTTGAATACTTGTTTGTTTTTTACATTTATTTGGTTATGGGATATAGTTTTTTAATAAACATTCATTTCATTAGAGAAAAGATCAAAAACAAGTACGTACAAAAACAAGTACGTACTAACAAACAGTCATGTGACTCAAACTCTACACCTAATAGTCAGCTTCATCTAGCACTAACGTCACATTCCTTGGTTGCTACCGGGTTCGGGTAGTTTTGTGAGATGCTTTAAATCGGCATGCCTTGTCGGTTCATGGGGTTCTATTAATGTAAAATTTGATAGAAACAAAAGGAATATGTTCAATCCCGTTTTTGGTTTAGATTTTTTTTTTCGGATTTTTCAATTATAATAAACTAAATATAACCTCTTTTGGTTGAAGAAAACTTTTTATTGGAGAGAAAACTCAATATTGAAAATACATAAAAGACTTGAGTAATATATATAAGATACTTGGGTTAATCGATTTTATCATTAATTTGTTTTAAACTGGAAATTCATCTAACTTATCATAGTATTAGAGTAAGCCCACACCATAATCTATTAATCCGGTTTGAATAGTGGTTCAATCATCCCACAAATTGATAACCCAAATAATTCTCATTTTTTTAGAGATTGATAAAAAATAAAAGCATTGTTTCAAAGAGAGTATTATAAATTATGCGAAATTAATGATTATACGCACCATTATCTCGAAGAAAAATGTTAGAAAAAAATCACATTAAAAATATGTAAAGAACTTGAATAATATATAAAAGATTTGGACCAGTTCACTTATTACCAATTAGTTTTAAGTTAAAAGCCCTAAAAACTTATCAGATTTAAGTGTTCATTAATATTTGTATACTCAAAAATATTATTCACTTATGTAATTAATAAAAATAAATTATAAAAGATTTTTTCATAGGATGCAAATAAAACGTTCGTATATTAATTTTATAAAGTGGTTTAATGTGGAGCTTATGAAATTCTTAAGCGTGGATCTCCATAAAATGGTGAAATAGTCTATTACAAAATTATATATATAATAGTATTCATAACTTATAATAAAATAATAAAACAATGTTAGAAATGGTTTGCTTAGAGATATTTTTTTTTAATTCTGCATTCAAGTTCAAACTCGTGTCAGAAAAAAAATCTTCTAATTCATTTTGAATGTGCTAATGCAAGGCAAGTATGAAAAAAATGTATACAGAATGATAACCAAATATGTTTGGGATGATTTCTTTACACCCCTCAACTATGCATTCCCACACTTAGTTCCTCTAAACTTTTATGTTCTTCACTAAACTTCTCAAACTTGCATAGTTTATCAATTATACTATTCAAATGGAACTATTTCCACAAATACAATCAGAGTCCTCTTAATTGCATTTGATTGAGTAATAACGTTTAAAAACTATGTACCCACAGTTAAGTTTTTCGGATTTATGAATTATAGTAACCAATATAAGATCAATATAACTATTTTGGTTGTAAAAAAACCTTTTTAGTCTAGTAGGTTTATTTAAAACTTTGTTAATATTTTAGACTAACAAATATGGAAATATAATCAATAAATATGATTTATTTATACAATTAATAATAAAATTATTTTTGAAAATTAACAAGATGCAAATAAAACTTTCAAATATTATTTCTATAAAGGTGTTTAATGAGAAGCATATAAAACTGTTCAGTTTAAAACTGTTAAAATGATAAAATTGTTTATGTCATAGTTTTCATAATTCATAATAATAAATCAGTGTCAAAAATGGTTTAGTTTGATACTAATAGTTTTTAATTCAAACTTTAATGTGCTGATGCAAGGCAAGTATGAACAAATGTATAAAGAATGATAACCAAAGATGTTAAGAAGATGAAAATTTCAAAGGATAATTCTTTCCTTGTTGACAAATTTCAGAAAATTACAAAGTAAACAATTGGTAACCAGCCTATCAGATCCCCTTGAGCTGTCCTAAAAGACCTGTCAAGCTCGACCATTTCTCAAATGCACTAGCCGATGTCACGAACGCAAGCTTAGATGACTCTATATCGTTCTTGTTCACTGCGTTAACCAAGTTTCAAGAACATCTTTAATATGTTTCTAAAGTGATAATCTCTGATTCTTGTGAATGGTGAAGTTAAAGAAGAAGAAGAAGGAACCTGATGTAATAAGAGAAACTAAAGATGAATTAAATGTTTCCACCTCTGTATTCTCTTCTGGACTTGCACTCAACTGTCATAAGAACACACATTAAGTAACCAAACCATTAAAAAAAGTCTTAAACTAATGCAAAGAGAAAGAAAGGACCTTTGTGAAAGCCAAGTTAGCTGTTTTGACCCAATCAGTATCACTGCCATTCCCCAAAACCAAACCTGCAGCTTGTAGATCATTCTTCTCAATGGCTTGTCCTACTTTGCTTAAATTGTAAACCAGATCCTGCAAATAACCTGCAACACACACACACACTTAATGCTTTTAACACATAGACACAACATAACAAGAACCAAGTTTTAATGTAAAATGCATTGGACACTAAGTAGACCCATAAGGTTTAATGTAAATGGCATTGGAACAAAGCCAATTAACTCAGTAGACCATTACTTAAAGAGCAGACACATTTGTCCCTAAAAGAGTAAACTTTTCCATCAGTTTGTTATGATTATTACTTCATGTAGCCTTGAAAGAAGATAAATGAAACAAACCCAGACCAAGTTTCAATCTAAAAAGTATTGGAATAAACCAATTAATAACACTATGAAAGTAGCTTCAAAGTTTGTAACTTTCTTCTAAACACAACCCAAAATTTGCAATTTTTCTTATCAACACATAGACACAACACAACAAGGTTTAATGTAAATGGCACTGGAAGAAACCCAGTTAACTATGTAGACCATAACTTAAAGAGCAAACACATTTCTTCCTAAAAGATTAAACTTTTACATCAACTTGTTATGATTATTACTTCATGTAACATTGGAGGAGGCTAGGTGAAACCAATAGTGCATTGGAATAAACCAATTAATAACTATGAAGTAGCTTCAAAGTTTGTAACTTTCTTCTAAACCCTAAACCCAAGCTTTGCAATTTTCTTATCAACACATAGACACAACATAACACAAGAACCAAGTTTTTGCAATACACACAGACAGAGATTTTAAGAAGTTACCCTTTTCTTTAACAGCAGAGTTAAGAAGAGCTTGTCTCTCAAGCCTCTTCTTCCGATCTTGCTTCACTTTCTCCAGAAGCTCCTCATCGTCATCAGCTTCAAGAATCGCTGCATTCGCGTCACGGCTTCTTTTGTCATCACCAACGAGACCAACCGCGAGAAAGGTGCTCATAAAACCAAGAGACAGTTCTCGTCTGTTCCATGACAGAGACGATGTTTGGTTATTGATGTTTGCTGAGTAGACGATTTGGTTGTTCTTGGTAGAAGTCGATGGAGAGAACGTGGTGGAGGAGAAGAATGAGTTTAAGGAAGAAGAACAGAGGAGTGACTTCGCCATTGTTACTTGTCGTCTTCAAAAGATCTACTTGGCATGGTTTATGGGAGGGTGGTGATGATGATGATGATGATAAGGTCTCTCTAGCTAATACTTGTTGCGTTGTATTGTTCTCCTCCAATCATTTTCTCTCACCTGAGGCCTGGAGTTCGGTTTATATGGTTAGGTTGGTTCGGCCTATTCAATTTTCGGTTTAGTTCGGTTTGTGTAAAATATTATCAGGGCAATAATCTCATGAGCCCAAAAAATTTATACATACTTTTACTTATTTTGAGATACTCTTATTTTTAATGAAATAAAACAATTCTGATTTTGCTCTTACTTTTCCCTCCAAACCAAATTTCAAATTTCAAAATTTTAAATCTCAATAATCAATGTCAAGTTTTACCAAATTTTAAAGTTTTACCAAGTTTTACAATTTTACAGTTTTGCAATTCACAAGTTCTACAGTTTTACCAAGTTGTACTTAAACGATTGTCCAACTTGGTAAAACTAGATACAAAATTTTACTAAATTGTACCATTGTCGAGGTACAACTTGGTAAAGTTATGAATCTAGTTTAACCAAGTTTTATAGTTTTACATAGTTATACTTGAAGGATTGTATATTTGTAAAACTTTGTTTCTCGGTTGAAATTTTACTTTTACATTTTTCATATATTTCTGGAACATACCAAATCTATAGAGCGAGAGAGAAAAAATCAAATAAGAAAAAGAAAAAATTGAAGAAGAACCTTACATCACGAAGATTTAACAATAAATCAGAAAAAGAGAAAGATGAGGAATAGTCGAATGAGAAAAAGAAAGCTATAGCAGAAGAAGAGGAAGAAGGCGGAGGAGAAAGAGGAGATCGAGTCAGATGAGAAGGAAGACTCGTAGGAAAAAAAGAAGCAAAAGTCGATGGAGAAAAAAAACGGAAGAGAAAGAGAAGAAAGAAGAGGAGAAAGGGAAGAAAAATTAAAAAAAAAAAAGATGATGAACAGAAAATGAGAGAAAAAACGTTAGATCTATAGATCTAAAAATAAAGAAATTGAATTAGATTTGGTGACATATTTTATAGATATGTGAATTTATTAAAGGGTAAATTGAAATTTTAATTATTTTTTGAATAAAAAATAAAAAATTAAAGGAAAGAGTATGTGAGAACAATTTTTTTTTTGGATTAGGGCTATTGGAGAAATTGTTTCATATTATCAAACTGAACTAAAACAAAACTCAATTCGGTTCAGTAATAAGTTAATTTGATTTTTCTAAAAATATCAAGCTAAACCGAAGATTTTAATTTTCAGTTTTTTTTTTCTTTTTTTTTCACAGAGCAAAACTAAAAACAAAAAGGGAATAATAAAACAACATCAGTATTTAATTGGTGACTCAAATATGTACAAAAATGAACAATTACTCATTTGAAGAATTAAATAAATTAAAAGATAAGAAGTTTTATTCATTTTGTTCCTCACCCAAATTAGAAAAGAAAATTCTTTATAAATTTATTCATCAAGAGAAATATAAAGGAATATAATGAAACCCATCTTGTAAAATTTGACTAAAAATTTAACTTAACTGTATAAAATTTAAAAAATAAAAAAATCATCATTATTTTTTTTCCTAAAACATGATCACCAATTGAAACCATCAATAAACTAAAAACTTGATCACTACATCAAGCAAAGCCTAGTCGACCAACAAAAATCCATCATCACACAATTTGTCCTTCTTGTCTAGTTTAACTTCGAGACACGACACAATCAGCTCAATGTTTTTGACGTTTTCCTCAAGTTGTTGGAACCGAGCATCATCAGATTTCTTCCTCTCTAAGGACACTTCCTCAATCTCTGTATGCAAACAATCCAGCGTGAATCTCACTTTGGTAAACACTTCCTCAAACTCTCTTCAGTTTCAACCTTAACTACCCTGCACATTCGTGCGGATAATTTTTCATTTTATTAATTGTAATTTTAAAAAATATGTTAATGTACCAATTCAATATTTTTTTATAGTTTCTTCATATTTACTTCCAATTTAATATAATATAGATTATATTTATATATCTCTAAAAATAGCATAGAATATGTTTATATAATAAAATTTTATTTTTTATTTATAATAATATTACAATACTAATTAGTAAATAAATGAATGTATTCATCTAAAAATATTTAAAATCTTAGTAAGATCTTGTTAGAATTTTTTACAACAGAAATTGTTATAACTCATTTATTATTAATATCCTAATAATTATTAAAAGTATTAGAAATATTTTATATTTAATAGATTAATGTAATAATCAAATAGATGTAATTGCTGAAATTGACCTAGTATGACTTTTTTATAGTAGATAAAATTGTACTTCTCTTTTAATAGAGAAGATTCCATCAGCTTAAGATTTTTGACGTTTTCTTTAAGTTTTTAGAAACGACACTCATCAGCAGCATGTGACTTCAAAGAGTACTTCTTGAAGCTTGACACCATTAGTTCAAGATTCTTGATGCCTTCCTCGAGTTGTTAGACCCAAGTCTCATCAGCAGCACCGTCTGTGTTCTTCATGTCGAAGGAAACTTCATCAAACTTTGACTTCAACCAGTCCAGCTTGACTCATACTTAAAGCTCACTCAATTTGCTGCAAGCGTTGCTTAGACTGTTCTTGTATTCAGTCTTCACCACATGCTTTGCGAATACTTTTTCAGTGAAGCAACATGAGCAACAACTTGGTCAACTAAGGGGCTGACTGGTGTTAAGGTCGTTTGCGGACGTGGATGGTTGCGGTTTTATGCGTTATTAAGAGATTTAGACGATTGGTAAAGCGGTTAAAAAATGTTACGTTTGCGGAATACTTATGGACTGATTAACTTCTAAATGCAGCAATAGTTAAATAATAAATTAGCAATAATTTTATTTTATATAATTATAAAAATATTAAAATTATATTATTATAATAAATATAAAAATTATATTTATAAAATTATATTATTTAATTTTGAAAAATCATAGAAATATTTTTTAGTTTTATAATATAAATTAAAATATATATATACATATATTGGTATATCTATCATTTTCATTAAAAATTTTAATTGAATATTTTTCTTTTTTATTTATATAATTTTTTGGAATTTTTTTTTATCTTTTCGCAACCGCAAACGCTAGCTGGAACCAGCTTTTGAATTTTAGAGGTTTATAGCGATTTATAGAGTTTTCTATGATTGTTGCAAAACGCCAAAACAACCGCTACCAACCGCAAAAGTTGCGTTTGCGGGTGGTAGCGGGAAAACCTGTCATGCCCTAACTCCACTTATTTTTTTTAACTTTTAGTTAGATTTTAGTTTTATTTAGTTAAAATTTTGGATAGTATTTTTAAATTTGATTAGTTTGATTTTTTCTTATACCAAAACCAAACATAATTTTAATTAGACGACTTTTGGTTCAAATTCGGATAATTTTTGTAAGATTTGTTTAATTCGGTTAAAGCAATAAAAACACCAGGTCAAACCCGAAACTCTAATGGGCCGAGTACGAAACAAGCCTCAAGGCCTATATAATTAATTTGGAGAAAATCCATTGGGTCCAACCCGATACTTTCCCAAACGTAAACCCTAGCTATTTCCATAGTCTTATATAAGTCCCCTTGTAACTATTCTCTCTCTCCACATTCTTGTTTCAAAATTTTCTTTAGACTTTTTCAATGGTTTGCAATTTTTCAATCTTCTGAACATTGGTTTTGGGAGTGATTAGGTTTTTGTAGTGAAGGCAGTGATGATGAAAATCTACCTATTTTATGAGTAAAAAAACTCTGATTAGAAAATTCACCAATGGATCCTTCTGAGCCTTCCTTCTCTTTACAAATAATTTTTATTTTGTTTGTTTGAATTTTGATAAGAAAGAGCCAATGGAATGAAGATTAAACTTTATTCGGAAATATTAATTTATTCTGTCGACTAAAATTCAGACTACAATTATCTGATCAGTTGGCTCTTCTCATTCATTTAATCTTTTTTTTTTGTTCTTCAATCATTTATTACAAGGCAAATTGAATAGTTGTCCTTCCAACTTTTTTTGTATTTAGTCAATCACTTTTGACAATTAGTTGAATTAAAGTTGTAGGTCAATTCATCACTCGATTTTGTTTTTCAGCCAAATCGCTGGATTTCCGGTTATCTACCGGTACAGAACCGGTTTAGATATACAGAGTAGTTGTAACTTGTTACTATAAGACATTTGAAAATGCTCGAGATCAATTAACACAGTACGGTTGACTTAACTTATAGAGCCACGATGAGTAGAAGGATCATGTTTCCTATATTAGCCGTTGTTGTTGTTGTCCCGTTATGTTAGGTTGGTTCCTACTTGGGCTATGATCAGAACTCCATGACTCAAATCTTGGATTACTATTACTCATGTACTGGTCACTCACTTTGTAAGAAGAAACAGAACCCGTTTGCTTGAGGTGTGTAGTAGCTATTCTGACTCTGCTGGGACCTCCATGAAGCCGATGTGGATGTGCCCATTTGTCCTAAGTAGTCTTGGTTGCACATGTTGTTGTTATCTTTCTGTGTCAGGCAATGTGAGTAAGTTAGGCCATCTTTAACCCGGGTCTCTTAAGATGGGGTTTTTAATTTTTTTATCCTCTTTTTAATTTTTTTTTTTTTTTTTTACATTTTTCCGGATAAGAAACGTCTCTTATGTCTCTTAAGAGACTGTTCTTAAGTTTTCTTAGTTAAAATTAAGAAACAGTCTCTTAAAAAATAAGAACCCTTTGTTAAGAGACCTGCATTAATCCTGCCTTTATATGCTGAGGGAGCATGTAGAGAGATGATTGTTCGTTTGATGGTTGCCATTGCATTGAAGCAACAGTAAGCCGAGTACTTATTCTAGCAACAGGACTGCCAACTTGTTTTTGCCTTAAAAATGGATTCCGAATCACTTCTTGTCCCAACCCACTCTGCAAAAAATGGAACGATAACACTCACTTCAGAATAGTTTGTGGACTCATTTTTCAACAGAACTCCCACCTTAATAGAAATGCTTTTAGGAGGTGTTGAAGGTTTACTAAGTTCATCAGCTTGTACTGGGACCTTTACACCCGGTGAACTGACAGGTTGAACCGGGAGATTTACAGCCTGTGAATTGATAATCTGTACAGCAGAATGCTCAGGTGTGTCTTCACTCTTAGCTTCATTGTTGTCACTAAATGTAGAATCCTTGGATGACTGAAGAGCCAAGGGCCTCTCAGAAATAATGGTTCTGGAATCACCAATCACACTTGATAAGGGATCCTTTTTACTATTCTTACTATCATCAGTAGACATAGGGCGGCTTCGACCTGAAGTTCCTATTCTAACTTGTCTGAGGGCTCCTTCCAGCAGCTTTATTGGCCTGGTTGCTCCACCATCTGAATTTCCCTGTGTTCTTTGTTATCTCCTGCAAGCTAAGGAAATTAGTTTTGAGCTCAAAACTATAAGGTTTATCATAAGCTAGAAAGAGGATAATAACATGAAGAGAAGTAGTTGGTCCGCTCTATTGATTCACATGTATAACACCATTCCAATAACACAACACGTATCCTATTGTGTTCAGTATGCTTAACTTTTCCTATGTATTGAGAAAAAAATATAAACCAATTGGTACTTTGACCAAAAAACAATTGGTACTACAATAGAAGAGCTCAAACATAAGGATATATGATGGAGTTGAACCAAGCACCTGTTTCCTGGTGGAATCATCTGCAGATGCAAACAACAATTTTGACGATTTAACCCTCCTGGAGCAGAAGACAACCAATATTATAAGTTATAAACCACAACTTGCCTCAGTTTCAAAAGCAATTGACTCTGCCAATCAACTCAAGCCTCAGCCCACATCACGAGAGCTGTTAGGGGCTGTTCGTTTCTCCATCTGTCATCTCCATCCAGATGATCTATCTATGTGATCCATCCAGATGATTCATTCAGATTTTAGGTGTTGTTCGTTTCTTCATCCAGATGAGTCATCTAGATAAGTCATCTGGATGGATTTTATGTTCGTTTCTCCATCTGTCATCTCCATCCAGATGAGTTTAATAAATAAATTACAAATATACCCTTATTTTGATTTAATCATATGTTTGATATTAATTTTAACTATACTAATTTTTATTATTTCTTCTAAAATATATTTACACTAAAATTAATTTAAAATTAGCATTTTGAAATTTATAAAATTTTATTTTGTATAAATTTGCATTAAAATAAAATTTAAAGTAGAAACTCAATTTTGAATAACTTTCCAAACAACTCAATGTAGAAACTCAAAGTACAAACTCAAATTTTATAAAACTAAATTTAAAAGATGAAAAAGCAATTGTAAAGAGCATCATGTACTCATTACTATGTTAAAATAAATTTTCATTGTAAACAAATAACCATCTTGAATCTTCATTGTAAACAAATAAACAAATAAATTTTCATTGTAAACAAAGAGAAATCAAATGACGCATGCTTCTATACATTTATTCTCATTATTGCTACCTATTCATTTTTATATAACATCCAGAAAATTTTAGGACCATTGGTCCTCATAGGAGTAGTTTGTAAAACGTATATCATTGTACTTCAAGCCACATTATATTCATACTATAGGCAACACAATCATTTGAATGTAAAATAAACACTTCACGCAGTGTATGTGTATATTAATACTTGTGCATGCAGCAATTTTAGGACACAGGGAAAATGAAACTAGATGCAATGTGTATATTATTGTGTGTTCGCAGGAGTTAATTAATGCATTTTTGCAGGAGCTATGAACAGATTATAGTTTGGATAAATTCTCAGAAGACATGAAACTTTAAACAGATTGCAGGAGCTAAAAGCTATCGATTTAAAACTATATAAAGTGTAGGCATAACAGCCAAGTATAGATTTCATACTCTCTATCATCACCCAAACTGAACAAACAAGAACCAGACATCTCTTTCTTAACAACAAGACATGATAATGATATCACTCATGCTCATGATTCACAACTTACCATCTCACTACAATCAAAAGAATACATCATATACCATAAAGTATAAAACTATAAAACAAGTTCTTGAAATAAAACTATAAAACCATAACAATCTGGAAACGCTAGTCTATGAGAAATACAGAGAACAACAAGTTATCTTCCTACAGGTCAGGACAGGAAAACATGATTCTTTACAGGTCCCTACTTTTTTCTTAAAACTGCAATGGCCATTGTTATCTTCCTCAACAAAAAAGTCCTACAGGCATGACAAAGACACTTTTGAATCACTCAGACACCACAAACCTCAAGGCTATACTCTAAAGAAACTACAAGTTGTTCCTCTGAAACTGAGATTCGAATCAAACATCACAGAGAACTCATCAAATCTTCATGTAAATTATCATAATCTTCATATATAACACAGACATAACAACAGAGGCATAAATCGAGATGAAAAGACAAAACCCATCAGAGAAACAAGCAATCCCATCACCTAACCTCCAGAGAGACGCGGCGAGATAGAGAGGCGTGAAGAGAGAGAGAAGCGACGAGAGAAAGAGGTGGCGAGAGAGAGGCGGCGAGAGAGAAGCGGAGAGAGAGAGAAGCGACGAGAGAAAGAGGTGGCGAGAGAGAGGCGGCGAGAGAGAGGCGGCGAGAGAGAGGCGGAGAGAGAGCTCAAGCTCTTTCCATGGCTTCGACAGAGAGGCTTGACGGCGAGAGTGAAAATAAAAAAATTAGGTTTGTAATATTTGAAATGTATCAAGGGTGATATTGTCATTTTATCATTTTGCTAAAATCATCTCCAGCCAAATGGTTTGATTTGGTCCATCCAGCTGGTTTTTAAAATTAAACCTAAATTTTCAAAAGTCATCCAGATGGGTCATCCGGATGAATTAACCTTTTGATGCCTAAACGAACAAAACTATCATCTCCATCCAGATGACTCATTTGGATGGAGAAACGAACAGCCCCTTACACAGACTCTATAACATGTACGTTATCCTTGAGACAAAGGCAACAGTATTGTGTGCTTGTTCTAAAGAACAAGAGAGGAACAACGAATTGTAACACTGTATGTCATATATACCGTATAGTACAAAGAGAATGAAGATAACAAAATCATGACAGAGATAGAAAACAAAAGACAAGTATAACTAAACAAACGAATAAATGTTTGAAGGAAACTGAGAGGAACTTCACAGTTGATCGATCTGGCTATGCAAAAACTTCCTTCTGCGAGCTCCAACAACGTCTCCACCGAGGTCCCGATTTCTATCTCCTCCTTGAACGTGCCTCGTCCATTGGCCAGATTATTAAGGATTTAAGAAAATTCAAAATTTGAGTAAATCCAAAATTTGAGTAAATCATAAAAGATTTCTTATAAGCTTTATGGACTTTTCAAGAAATTTCGGAGTTTTTGAATTTTTTTTTGAAATTTTAAATATTTATTTTAAGTAGTATTTTTTAAGAAAATATTAAATTTTTATATTATTATCGTTTTATGAAATACATAAAATTTATATAAGTTTCTAAAAATTGATTTCAAATAATATTTATTTTTATTAAATTTCCAACAATTTGATTTTTTTTTAAAAAATATGAAGAATTTTTTTTATTAAAAAGAATTTAAATATTATCATAGGAGATTGTATTTCAATTCATTGTTTTTACACTATAAAATATCATCCAAACTCTATCAAATTTCATTTGATATTTTGTTGACAAAATTCATATTTTCCAATAAGCTGAAATTTGGAAGAACTTATACGAATGATTAATCCAATAAGCTTATGTTTCATATAGAATTTATAAATGCTAGATATAATAAGAGATGATTTAGAAAAAAAAATAAAATTCTCTCAAATTAATAAGACCACCTTAGTATTTCTTAAAGCCGCGTCAAAATATGATCAGAGTTTTGAAGGGTTGACTGATAATTGCTTTTAGGGGTGCCCAATTCGGATTTTCTTTGGTTTTCAATATTTCAGTTTTAAAAACAGTTATTATATTAAAATCATATTTATTGTAGTTCGTTTTATATATCGAAGATATAATATTTTGTGAATTTTATTTTTATGTCAAGT
This sequence comes from Moricandia moricandioides, assembly GCA_905132885.1. NCBI lineage: Eukaryota > Viridiplantae > Streptophyta > Magnoliopsida > Brassicales > Brassicaceae > Moricandia > Moricandia moricandioides. Next base: position 28,895 of record CAJHQQ010003565.1, read on the forward strand.
TATCAACTTTATATAGAATATTTTCAATACTCTAACTTTGAAATATAACCTTTTATCTTTTATTTAACTAGTAAAATAATTAATAAACATATTGAGTTAAGAAAAATAGTTATTTTTCAGTGAAAATAACAAAAAATAGTAATAAAATAATATTATTAAATAATTAAATATTAGCACAAATATTTAAACAAAAAAGTAAAAATTATTCTTTATTTATTCCATAAAAATGAAAAATAACTTTTAACTTAAAACAAATACTAAAATCCATCAAAAATTTAAGTAGTTATTAGTTGAGTTGCGATGACTCCGACTAAATTTCCCAACCCAAAGCAATTGTGGTTTCAATAATGAAACCCTAAAATTGGGCTCAAGCGCTTTAAGTTTTTTCTTTTTTCTCTCATGTTTTTTCGTTTTGTTTAGCTTTCCATGTTTTGTAGGGGTTTCAAATAAAAGTGCGCATGTAAAAGAAAGAGGGTAAAAACGTCTAGTCAGCCTATAATATGTATCATATTCTAGTTTATGTATTCATACGGTCACTTCATTAATTAAAGTTATTTTCATGTTTATATTTACCAATTTTCCTTTTTTAAAAAGGAAATATATTAAATAATTTTTTCTAAATATTAAATAAGACTAATATAAATAAATGATTAAATCTAGGACCCGAATAATAGAGAAGAGAAGGAGCTCGTTTCCTTCCGGAGATATATCTGTTCTTCGTTCAAAGGTCTCAACCTCTTCCTCCTCTCTATCTTACGCTCTTTTTCTCTACAACGATTCTCAGTGCTTTTGATTCTCTATTGATCGCAAAATCTCTCTCGATCCTTTTCAATCGCGAATCGTTTAGGTTTCTTCGAATCGGGTCCGATTAGGGTTTAAAGATCTCGCGGTATCATTACTCGTTTCGATTTCACGCTTGTTCTGAATCGTTTTGTTTCTTTTTGACCTAGGGATCGTGATTGCTAGGGTTCCGGATTGCGTTTGGTACTGTTTAATTTCTCGATTATGTCATGGATTGTTGTTCATTGAGTATATCTGTTGATGCATACGCTTCGTAGATTAGTTTGGGTGTTGTGTTGTGTGGATTCAGTAATGTGGTTTCGTTTTTTATTCTTGGATGAGTTTCAGGGGAGCTTTAAGATTCTTATCATTCAACATGGAGCGCAAGACGATTGATTTGGACCAAGGATGGGACTATATGCAGACTGGTATCACTAAGCTGAAACGGATTCTTGAAGGGCTTCCTGAGCCGCAATTCGACTCTGAGCAGTACATGATGCTTTATACGTAGGTTTTAATACTTGTTTGTTACCTTTATTTGTTTGTAAATGGTGATAATAATTGAGGATTGTATGTGATTCTCAGGACTATCTACAACATGTGCACTCAGAAACCGCCTCATGATTACTCACAGCAACTTTATGACAAGTATCGTGAAGCATTCGAGGAGTATATTAACTCAACTGTGAGTCTTATTCATTATATTTAGTTTTATATATCTTCTTGAAGTTACCTCATGTGAAGTTTGTATATGATTTACTCGTAAGGTTGTACTATATGTCTATAGTTGTGTACCCTCTTGTTCTTAAGTTGTTCAATCGGTTTGATTGTTTTGCCATCTTTTTTTCTGTAATTAGGTTTTGCCTGCACTAAGGGAGAAGCATGATGAGTACATGCTGCGGGAGCTGGTTAAAAGATGGTCTAACCATAAAGTTATGGTTCGATGGCTATCCCGCTTCTTCTACTATCTTGACCGTTACTTCATTGCTCGGAGATCACTTCCACCCCTGAATGAAGTTGGCCTGACATGCTTCCGTGACCTGGTTTGGCATTCATTCTTATGCTTTTATGGCTTTCCATTGCATCAAGAATGGTTTAACTCTTGATTGATTTTGTTGTTTCAGGTTTATAACGAGTTGCATTCCAAGGTCAAAGATGCTGTAATAGCACTTGTAAGTTTGGCATCTATAATGTACATTTGTCCTGCAACACTCTCTATTATCTTATTCAAGGTCTAACATGATCTGTTTTTTATGTCAGGTTGATAAAGAACGTGAGGGCGAACAGATTGATAGGGCTCTGCTGAAAAACGTATTAGACATTTATGTAGAGATTGGAATGGGACAAATGGAAAGATACGAAGAGGATTTTGAAAGCTTCATGCTTTTAGATTCAGCATCTTACTATTCTCGCAAGGCATCAAGCTGGATCCAAGAAGATTCTTGCCCTGATTACATGCTCAAGGCATGACTCGTCATATCATTTTTAGATTGTGTTTCAGTTTGTAAAATGCACTTGTTAACTGTTGTACGTTTGTCTTGCAGTCTGAAGAATGTCTTAAGAAGGAGAGGGAGAGAGTGGCTCACTACCTTCACTCAAGCAGCGAGCCAAAGCTGGTTGAGGTTAGTTATTATACATTATGTGTAGCATTATGGCATGATGCATAACATTTTTTCTTTGTGGATTATACAAGAACAATGATTTTGCATCTTTATTTGTAGAGACATATTTTCAAACTCTATTTTTGAAAACAAGCATATATTATTTATATTGATTGGTATCTATATGACCTCTATATTTATCTTCTATATGCAGAAAGTACAACATGAGCTGTTGGTAGTGTATGCAAATCAGCTTTTAGAAAAAGAGCACTCAGGGTGCCGTGCATTGCTGAGAGATGACAAGGTAGAACAACTTTTCCTTTGCTTTTATTGTTAATTAGTTAGTCTTTCTATTTCTGTTTTTGATTAATTATTTATATACTTTCAGGTTGATGATCTCTCCAGGATGTACAGGCTTTATCATAAAATTGTGAAAGGTTTGGAACCTGTTGCAAACATATTTAAGCAGGTTTCTTACCTATATTTATTACTTTGGTCTTTTCGTCCTGGTCCATTTGACACTCTTAAGTACTGCTCGACATTAGCTCATAAACTTGTAATTTGTTTACAGCATGTCACAGCAGAGGGTAACGCACTTGTCCAACAGGCCGAAGACACAGCCACTAATCATGCTGCAAATACTGCCAGCGTGCAGGAACAGGTAGAAACCGTGTGAACTGATTCTGCAGTAAAGATGATATTTAGTAATTCACTTTACTTTCATTTCTTTCAGGTTCTTATCAGAAAAGTGATTGAACTACATGATAAATACATGGTCTATGTCGTTGAGTGTTTCCAGAACCACACCCTCTTCCACAAGGTTTGATGCGCTTTCTGCGACATGCGTCCATCTTATTGCATGTATTTATCTGTTAACTTAAGTTTCTTAAAACCTATCGTAGGCATTGAAAGAGGCATTTGAGATATTCTGTAACAAAACAGTCGCTGGAAGTTCCAGTGCTGAATTGCTTGCAACATTTTGCGACAATATTCTCAAGAAGGGGGGAAGTGAAAAGCTGAGCGATGAAGCTATTGAAGATACCCTTGAGAAGGTTGTTCTTTTTGTCAAACAGTTTGCCTTATTCAATTTTCAGTTTCTCCTGAAATCAATCTTGTATTTTGTTACAGGTGGTCAAATTGCTTGCTTATATAAGTGACAAGGATCTTTTCGCGGAGTTCTACAGGTTTGTCTCCCCACTCTAATCTTTCCTTATCCACAGTTCCAGTTTGGCTTATAATATTTGTTTATCAATAAAGGTTTTGTTGATACTCGCTCTTTGGTAAGATCCGTTCCAATAATATAGTAGCATTGGAATAACAAGAATTGGGATAACAAGTTCCATGCTGTTTTGTTTATGGCTGCTTTGCAGGAAGAAGCTGGCCCGTAGGCTCTTATTTGATCGCAGTGCTAATGATGATCATGAGAGAAGTATCCTGACAAAGCTCAAGCAACAATGTGGGGGGCAGTTTACTTCGAAGATGGAGGGCATGGTTAGTTTTAGTGTTCCTATGTTTATTGTCTCAAAGCGGTGGATGGCCAGATGATTTATGCTTTCTATATATTTGATCTGTTGGTTACAGGTGACTGATTTGACATTGGCAAGAGAAAACCAAAACAGCTTTGAGGAGTATCTAGGCAATAATCCCGCTGCAAACCCAGGGATTGATTTGACCGTCACTGTTCTTACAACTGGGTTTTGGCCGAGTTACAAATCATTTGACATAAATCTACCCGCTGAAATGGTAAATCTATATTGAATATTTGTATATGCTTCCTTATGGAAAAAGGTTTGCTTCAAGATAAAGCTAAACCCATCGATTTATTTGTTTCAGGTCAAATGTGTTGAAGTCTTCAAAGGGTTTTATGAAACAAAAACCAAACATAGGAAACTTACCTGGATCTATTCACTAGGAACTTGTCACCTCAACGGAAAGTTTGAGCACAAGCCCATTGAATTAGTTGTGTCTACTTACCAGGTATAACTTGTTTTCTTAAAAGCTGTTGGTATATTAGATCCTTTAAATCTAAATGGCCCTCTTATACCGGTTTACTAAATTTTTTGATTACGTTCAGGCTGCTGTGCTTCTGCTGTTTAACACAACAGACAAATTGAGCTACAATGATATCCTAACTCAACTGAACCTCAGCCATGAAGATCTAGTGAGGTTGCTTCATTCCTTGTCATGTGCTAAATACAAGATTCTTCTCAAGGAGCCAAGCACAAAGACTGTTTCCCAGTCTGATTCTTTTGAATTCAACTCCAAATTCACAGATAGAATGCGGAGAATAAAGGTCTGTTACAGATTAGAGCACAAAACATCATGGTGTACAAAATAATAATTATCTTAAATTTATTGACGTTTTGTGGGTTTTGCATCATCACAGATCCCTCTCCCACCTGTTGATGAGAGGAAGAAAGTTGTGGAAGACGTGGACAAAGACAGACGCTATGCCATTGATGCTGCCATTGTAAGGATCATGAAGAGCAGGAAAGTATTGGGACATCAACAACTTGTTTCCGAGTGCGTTGAGCAACTTAGCCGAATGTTCAAGGTTAGATCTACATATATTATAATATAAACAAGTGGAGATATTTTCTTTTAGTGTGGAACTCAAAATTGGAAATGTGATATTCGCAGCCTGATATAAAAGCGATAAAGAAGCGAATGGAGGATTTGATAACGAGGGATTATTTGGAAAGGGACAAGGAGAATCCTAACATGTTTAGGTACTTGGCTTAGTGGTTGTGGCTGGGGGCTTTAATGAAAGATTGGTAATGAATGGAAGCATATGCTTGTGCTCTCTCTCTCTCTCTGCTTGTACATTATGAGAATCTCCATTTGCTACCATGACAAACTATTTATCGCTTTGTTTTTGATTTTTTTTTCACTCGGTCGTGCTTTTTTTCCTTACAAGTCACCTTTTGGGGGTTGTGTTTCGTGGATATGGATGGAGATTTGCATAATGAATTGATCTCTGCTTATAATCATGCTCTCCCTTTTGGTAATTTTGCTGCGTGTTTATAGCATCTTTTGTGTTTATTCTCATCTACAAATACTAAATATTAGTAATAGTATGAAGTTGAAAACCAAATTGAGATACGTATTAACCTTAAAGGCAACTGAAGATCATCATATTTGATAGTATCCCAGTTTAAAACTCAATCTGTATACTTCCATTGGTATGGCGAAAAATTGGGCAAAAAGTGGGCAGATCTAATAGGGTAATTAGAATTTGTCGGTTCGGATTCAGTTCAAGGTTTTGTTGGGTCTGGATCGGTTCGGGTGTTCAAGGTTTTGTTGGGTCTGGATCGGTTCGGGGTCTTAGATGTGGGATCCAATAGGGTAATTAAAATATTTTCGGCTCGGATCCGTCGGGTTTGGTTCCGGTCTTACCGGGTGTGACCCGAAAAATATCCGAAAACACACATAAAATTCTGAAAATAGTTTAAATGTCCAAAATATCTAAAATTTTACTTAAAATTTGACCCGAAGACATGAAAAATATCCAAAAATACTCAAGATAAAACTCAAAACTATACTAAAAAAACAACCCGAAACTTTAAAAAATATTCTTAATACCAAAAATATTAAAATACTCATATATATTTAATATATATTAGAAGTTTTGGGTATTTCAGGTCCGTGTAAAATGCCCAGCCCTATGAAAGGGTAACAAAAGAATTATGAAAATGGGCTTATAAATCCTTGAAATAATAAATGGGCTTAAATGTAAAGGCCCAAAACTCTGAGGTCAATCGTGCGCCAGGTAGGGGGATGATAGTTACCGAGTCTAGCTTTCTCTGCTGCTTCTTCTTCTTCTTCTTCTTCTTCCTCAGATCAGAAAAGCGTTTCGTGCGTCTCAAAATCTTCGAAAATGCTGGGTAGGCTCGCTGCGAAGCGTCTTCTCGAGATCCGTCAAGTTTTCCTTCAACCATCATCTCAGGTATTACTCAAATGTTCCTGCATCCTCTCTCCGGCGTTTCCCGATCTCTCATCCTCGGTTTCGTTTTTGTATCTTTACAGGTCTCTCGTAGCTTTTCAACAGCCTTAAACTACGTGAGTGTTCTATTCGTTTACTTCTTCTAATTCGATATTAAACGTAATCTGATTTTTTGTTGATTTGATTACTTATAAAAGCACCTGGATTCTCCTGATAACAAACCGGATCTTCCTTGGGAGTTTTCAGAGGCTAACAAATCTAAGGTCAGTGACTCGAATCGCTTCTTCTTACTCCGCCTACATTGTGTTGAACGAATTGGGGCTTTACCCAATACTGATTCAAGTTCTTCTTGTTGTAGTGTAATTTTTCCCGTTGGCTACAGAAATTTTTGATGTGTATGGTGCAAAGAACAGTATATATGTGGAGAATGTTGGAATCTTTAGCTGTAGGTTCCCTAAACCACAGACTAGAAGCAGCTCCATATACGTTTTAGATACATAGAGCAGAAAGAGTTGTTTGATACTGATTAGTTTAGGTCTTGGCTTCTGATTAGGCATCATGGTCCCCTGAAGGGTAGTTAAAAAGCAAAAAAAAAAATGGGACTTTCTGATATTTTCCATTGCTAATTTGTGTTTACATTCTTTGAATTTGCTATATGGGAACTGGTTATAAGCGAGAAAGAGTGTTGGGAAATTAGTAAACCCGGAGTAAAACTAGTACTACATCTTGTGCATTTGGTTCTCGTTTTCTGCTTCTGTCATGTCTGGCCGTGGCAATCTTGTGTAGTAAGTGAAATATAGTACCACATGCGTCCATTTATTCTGTCAATCTAATAGTTTGTCTGGACTCTGTAGGTTAAGGAGATACTCTCTTACTACCCATCAAACTACAAGCAGTCTGCTGTGATTCCTCTTCTAGATCTTGCACAACAACAGCATGGAGGCTGGCTCCCTGTTTCAGCAATGAATGCGGTACGTCTTTCGTTTGAGTATTTTTCAGCTCTACTCTTGATGAAAGCACTCTATCAATATCCGCTCCGTTGATATGATTATTACCAACCTGACACTACAACACATTATTTTGCAGGTTGCTAAAGTTATAGAAGTTGCTCCTATCCGTGTTTATGAGGTTGCAACCTTCTACTCAATGTTCAACAGGGCAAAGGTACTTACTTTCGATTAATTCAAGTCCAACTAAAATACACATCGCAGACTCATTTTTCTCTCCTACAGGTCGGAAAGTACCACCTGCTAGTTTGTGGCACAACACCTTGCATGATCCGTGGTTCACGAGAGATCGAATCAGCTTTGCTAGACCATTTGGGAGTGAAGCGCGGTGGTAAACCTCTATAGCCGACCTTTCATAAACAAAATCATACAGTTGCTCAGTCATAACGATATCTGGCTTTAATTATTTATGTTGCAGAAGTCACAAAGGATGGTTTGTTCTCTGTTGGAGAGATGGAATGCATGGTATGGATTTCCTATTACCTCTTTACTTTCTTGAAATCGCAAAATTTCATTCATAACCATCGCAGAGATTAGTAGAAAGATACAATATAAGTCTCATGTATCTGGTTTTGTTACAGGGATGTTGTGTGAATGCGCCCATGATCACTGTGGCTGATTATTCCAATGGATCAGAAGGATATACATACAACTACTTCGTATGTCAACTCTCATCATATAACTTTTCTTTTCTCTTTCCTTCGTTATGTGGTGTAAGGCGACAAAAAGTAAAACCTTATTTACACTTGTCTTATTTGCTACAATACACAGGAAGACGTTACACCTGAGAAAGTTGTAGAGATCGTTGAAAAGCTGAGAAAAGGAGAAAAGCCACCGGTAAGACACTATACAAACCCATTTCATTTGGATACTATCATTCGTGATGTAATCTTCTCGTACTATTAACAGTCTGAAGGGTTTGGTTTTTCAAATTTTGGGACTTTTCCAGTTCTAATTTGGTTTTGTGTAGCAATAGATGTCAACTTGGAACTCAAAACCCAAAATTTAACTTTTAGTTACTTATTTAATCCTTTGTTGCAGCATGGAACTCAAAACCCGAAGAGGCTCAAGTGCGGACCTGAAGGTGGAAACACGACACTGCTCGGGGAGCCAAAGCCACCGCAGTTCCGTGATCTTGACGCTTGCTAAGCTAAGTTCTTTAAGCCGCCGGTTCTTTGTGGTTCAATAATGCAAAAAGGCTAGAACGATGTTTGAAGCCTATAGCATGAGATTGAGTTTGCACTCTTTGTAGTCTCTTGATTTGAAATTTACACCCCATTTTTCAAACGAATGGCCAAAAGTATGTTCTTTTGTTATCATCTCACTTCCATGACTTTTGTGAAATTGATGTAATAAAGACTTCTGCTACAAAATGTTGATTTGGTTTGGGTCATTATTTCTACAATGTTAACAAATAGATGGTCAAATAGAGAAACTAACAACATTATTTGGTTATTTTATCACCCAAATTCATACAAAATAAATAATACTACAACAAGGTTCCACACTCTTACCACTACTACTAGTACTAAAATACCCCTTCAAGCTCCTTCCTCAACCTCCCACTAAAGTCATGAAAACATAAAGCTTCTTTCATCAAAGCCCACCTAGAAAATAATGATAACAAATCATATTTAATCAAGTGAGCTTTTTGACAAACCCTCCTTTCTACTTCTACTGCAAATATTACATTGATTCCATCTCCAAAGCCTATATTCTTTTACCTCTCAATCAGACCAGACAAATGACTAAGGGAGGGAGATGAAACAGCAAGACAACAGAGCCATGAGCAGTAGTGGAAAGCAAAAAGCCATGTTGTATTGCTGTACAAACCCTCACTTTCACTAAAAATCCTAAGGTGGAGGAGGATTAGTCTCAGGCTTAACCACTGAAGATGTATCTGGTGGTTGAGAATGGTAAATAGCCATAGCCAATGAGATTGGCATCATACATAGAGCCTTTGATTGAAGAAGCTGCATCGCTGCTCCAACATTCTCTTCCATCAGTTTAGCTACTTGACGTTCAGTGCCATCGTTGGACCATTTCTCCCACGCAGGTTGTGGTGTTCTTCCACCTTCATTAGTTTCATCCTATTGACAGATCACAATAAACGGTGTGTGAAACCAAACCCATCACTAAAAGTTTTGATCTTTTCTTTTAAAAAGTTTTTTTTCCCTTACCTCAACTGATGATGACAAAGGAATGTCAGTAACCAGTGGAGCAACCGCACCGGCTCCACCAAGGCGACTCATGCTCAAAACCTACCAAAAGTTGACCAAAGAGAGACATCAATCATCATTCAAAGTGATAAGCTTTAACCCATGAAAACAAAAAATCTCAAATAAAAGATTTTTAAAAAATAAAAATAATTATGTTATCAGAAAGCCATCATTGCAGTGTCCCATGAAAATAAAAATTCAAATATAAAGATTTTTTATCATCTTATCAGAAACCCATCATTGCATACTACTCATTATCTATTTAAAGTAAAGAAAGACATCCTTTTTAGCTTGACAATGATCTTTAAGCAACCTACTGCATTTTTGATATTAAGAGATTATATTATAATCAGAGCATGATGATTACATTAGATGTTTTAATAAGGTTTATATTAATCCTAACCCGTGATTAGCCTCTATATGACAAAACAAAAAGTAAATAAATACCAAAGAAAAACAAAAGCATTTTGGACTTTTTTATCCTTTCCCACATTAAAAAATCAATCTAATCAAGACTGAAATTAGGTTGAAGAGTAGGTGATGGTAGGACCATCATTATGACCAAAAAACCATTTGGAGAATTTAAACATCACTGAATAACTTCAAACATGATTTTTAGATCTCTTTAAGCCTATGAACAAACAAGAAAGAAAAACAAAAAAATCAATCTAATCAAGATTGGTTATAATAATACAAACTTAGATATGTTACCTTAACTTGGAGCCTGAGAAACTTTACATAGTCTACAATCTCATCAATCATAGCAGCTCTATCTGTCTGCAAATAAAGATGAGAAGAACCAACAAGTGTTAAACCCTTCAAGAACTCTAAATATTACCAAAACCTTCAAGAACTCTAGATGAAAGATACACCAACCTTGTTAACAGTAGGTACAAGTTCTTGCAACGCCCTGATCCGTTCCGCTATTCTTTCCCTACGAAGCTGTAACAAAGTTCAAATCTTTCAGCTTATCTTTCCATAAAGATAACATTTTTACAAAAGTAAACTTTACCCTTTCAGCTATGCTATGTGGGTCAGTAGCCTGACCACGCCTAGCTCGAACCCTAGGACGGATTGATGTAGGCTGATGTGGCGCCGCTGGTGCTGGCTGTTGCATTGGCTGCCCATGGAAAACCTTACAACAACACAAAACATGTAAGAACGGATGAAAGACACACCCCCTTTAACGCAAGAACTGATTCCATAAGCTGTAATAGAAAACAGTAAAAGCACAACCAAGCCCAACAACAAAATCAACCATACACAACTAGTACAACAAAAGCTATGAAGTTAACTAGAACAACTAGTAAAACATGAAAAAGAAAAACTACTGTAATAGAAAGCAGTTAAAGCACAACAACAAGACCAACCACACAACTACATTAAACTTCTCAAAGAGTAACAATAACTATGAAGTTAGCTTACAGGTTTCATGACATCATCAGGGAAACGTTTCCCACTTCCAAGACCACCTTCAGGTCTAAGAAAGCCAGGTCCTTTCCCTTGGTCAAGACTCAAACCTAAAGGAAACATCTGGTTGTGAAACCCAGTTGGTCCACTTCCTCCTCCTCCTAACCCAGCCATGTGTCCACCTTCCTCCCCTGAACCCAGCTGCAGCATCATCGGCGGTGCTCCTCCTCCGCCTAAACCACCGTCGGATGAAGAGGCTGAGAAGTTAGGGAGACCGAGGATTTGCTCGAAGAAGTCATCAGAAGGTGTTTGGTCTGAAAGGTTCTCATGAGGGTTGTTGTTACTAGCCATTGGGTTTGAACTCGAACGAGTCACGGTGAGTTACTAGTAGCGAGTTATGACCTTCAAAGAGCAAGTTTACATGAGAATGGTACAAGAAAGAAGGTTACTTTGTTTGGTTAATTGATGCTTTTGAAATGAATGAGGACGAAGGAGACAGAGACGAGAAAGGAGGAAGAAGAAAGGTGTAAACTTTATGCTCTGTTTATAAAAAAATATATATTTTTAGTAAAGGTCCTTGCTTTTTGAGGTTATTTCAGTTTTGCCATTGTCTTCTTTACCTTCCAGAAGCAATAAACACGTGGGCTTACTATTATAATGGGCCTTCTTCAAAACACCTCGGCCTTCTTGTCGTTATTTCCTGTGATACTAAATGTGTATGATAATTTATTTCATAAAAAAAGAATACTACACTTTATTTATAAAACCATACTCCCTTTTATATTTTTATATTAAGTGTAACTTTAGTTTTATACACACGAATTAAGAAAATAATTAATTTTGTATATTTTTTATATAAAAATACAGCTATTTGCATCTAATTATATTTCAAACAATAAAAAAATAATTTACAATAGAAAATTAATAAATTTTGCATTGAAAATCGACAAAAACACTTATTTTACAACAGAATTTTTTTCTCTACAACATCATTTAATACGAAGTTGAGGAAGTATAAAAGTATATACAGAACATTTCCCAATATGTAGCATTACTTGATGTAAAAAAACATTAAGCAAAAAGAAAAAAACATTAAGCAATGACAGATCTTAGTGGTTAAAATAATAATAATAATAATGTTTATTATTATCCTATAATTCAGACAACGGTTTGATTCTCAGAGTAGAGGCTACAGGTTGATCCAAAAAAAAGTTTAGAGGTGAGTTTGTGATCGTCACATGATGCATATGAATCGACAGCGACCTCTCTGACAAGTGGAATCTAAGATTAGGATATCCGGCCATGTTAAATACAATAAATAATTCTAAAATTTAAATTTAATCCTAAGCATATCACTAATATCCATTTATAAAAATAAATTTACAAATTTTAGTACCATTAGGCTTTTTTTAAGAAGAGAAATATTTAAGATAGATTTTAAAAAAAATTGTCAACAAAATAGATTTCAAACAAAAAGATAACCAAAATTTTTTTTATTAAATAGTGTAAATATACATTTATACTTTTGGGTTAACTAATCTAAATTTAGATTTAGAATTATAGTGTTGAATTATGGAAGTGAATTTTACAATTAAAAAGAATATTGACATTTTTAAAATAAAAAAAATATTTTGATTATTTTTTTGTGATAAAAATAAAAA
>CAJHQQ010003566.1:0-41512 GCA_905132885.1 Moricandia moricandioides
AATCAAGGTTGGTCATTACTTTGACGTTTTTTAATATTGAAGAAAGCCTAATATCATATATAGCTCTTTCCAATGCAATCAGAGTTTGTTTACTTAGAGAAGATTGTTATCTTCATCTCAGTTATAATTAACTAGACTTCATTAAAAACTTGATGTGGTAAGGGTTTTTGTCTGATGGAGCTATTGGTCTGGTCTGAAAGTTGCAGGAGTTGTGTCTTTTTTAGAGATAATAATATATTGGGTTGTTCATTGTGTATGCTACTTTGTTGTTACTACACTGAGTTCGTTATAGTGGCTGATTAAGGTAAACTTGAAAACAGGTGAAGAAGCTTTTGAATGAAATGGTGGGGAATACTCTAGACTTTGTAAAAGATGATACTATCAATGTTCCAGAGGATGAAGTAGCCGAGAATGATTGTGGAGTTCGTTTATTTAAGCGTTGTTCAACTGGCATAATCTTTGACCATGTAGGTTAGTCATCACCACCATAATTCTAGTTATCACTAATCCGTCAAGAAACTGATTTGTCCTTTTAACCAGATGAGCTTGAAGGACCCAAAAAGAAGCCTAATTTACGCCCTGATAGAGGAATAGAAGGAAGCTCTAAAGAGGCTCGGATGTCTTATCTTGTGCTTTAGAAGCAGCTAAGAAAGCCTCAGCTAGAATAGAGGCAAAAGAAGCGGCTGCAAAAGCTAAAGCTAAGAAAGAAGAAGAGAGAGTCGCGGAACTGAAGAAAGTAAGAGGAGAGAAATGGCTACCTTCCGTTGCACGGGCATTACAGGTAAATCAAATGGTTTCTTCTCATCTTTGTGTTAATACAGTAACACATGAACTAAACAAATCATATGTTTGCAGCTAAACAAAAATTCAACACAGAGATGTGCAAAATCGTGAAAGAGAGTAAACAATGGATATTTCATACTTTAGGAAGAAACATAGTCACTCTTGGCTACAATATATAATGTAAAAGAGATAGAGAGAGATCATTTGTTCTTGACGTAATGAGAGTGAAGTTCTTCAGAGATGTTGTCATCATCATCTTTGATCCACACGAAATCTTCCAATCCATCATAAATCTCCTCTACTGTATTTGCATTCTTCTTGGCCTCTTGTTTAGATGATGATGATGAAGAAGAGAAGACATTCTTTATTCCGTTGATCAGTCTTTTACTAAGACTCTTCTCGCGCTGTGGCTGCTGCGGCGGAGGAGAGGTTCCTCCTCGCCGGAAAGTCGTGCTGAGTGATGAAACCGAACCTCTCTCTCCTCTCTGCGTCTTGTTCACGTTACTCGAATTGTGAACGCAGTGGAAACTCGCGGACCGAGCAGAGTCCATCACACTCTTCGACTCAACGATCCGTTCTGATTCTTTGGATATGAGTTTCTTCATCTTCTCAAGCTCTTTCTCCAAGCTCTTGATCCTCGAGCTCGTAGAATCCATCGCAGCTCTTAGCCTGCAGTTCTGCCTCGCCGCAGTGTCTCGCTGGAGAAGCGACCCCAGCGTCACGGAGGAGTCTCTCTCCGCATCGGAAATCTCCCGGTGGTTTCGATGTCCCGCGGGAAGTAGCGACGGCGTCTGCGGCAGCTATGATCGAGTGGCGCGTGTTGACCTGCTCTTGCAGCATCGCGCGTACGATAAACCTCAACGGCATTTTCGGGTTTTGGACGGCGTGGAGGAGTAACGGCGGGCGAAAGTTTGTTGCAGTCTATCGAGTTACATATCCGAACCTTCTCTTCCTCCGTTATCTCTCCGTCATGCTCCTGCGCAAATTTTATAAAACGACACGTCACGTAATCAAAATTTAATTACTGGTTGACGAAATTACCCTTTTTACCTTCACGTAAGCATCAACGACTCTGTAAAGCAAATCGTGGCGCGGGAACCTTTGCTGCACGGCGCCGGCGACGACGACGAAATCTCCGGCAGGAAGTATAACGGCTTGCTCGAGAAACTCGTCGACGCATTCTCCGTCTCCGACTTCAATCAAAGCTTCGATGCATCTTCCGACTAAAAACGCCGTCGTTTCCGACTCCGGAAGCAAGGCGAGGCATGAACGGAGGACGATCTTGATGTACTCGACGTTGACGAAGACGACCCGTCGGAGATAAGACTCCGTTAAGTTCCTCAGGTTATCTCTAACGTCGTTACCTCCAGCTCCCGTCATCAGAAGAAGATCAGCGGCGACTCTCAGGGAAACGACGTTAAACGGCGTTAGTTCGAGGTGAGCGCCGTAACAGAAGGCGGTTACTAACGAGAATGTTTCAGCCGTTATGTTTAACGGCGGTGAGAGAGTTAATTCGTTAACGTTCGTTAGGTGGCGTTTTAAATAGCTACTCTTTCTTGACAGAGGATCCTATGGGATAAAAACATGACATACAATTAAAATCAGACCTTTTTGCTTATTCAAATTAAATGTGTAATTTATTTTATTTTTTAATTACTTAATATTTTCTCAGTTTTCAAAAATAAATGTTTTAGAAAAAATATTTCAAAAAGATTATTATAAACTTAGAAAACAAATTCAGTGAATTACGTTTGGTTTAAAAATATTGAAAATTGTTATTTACAGAAAAAACAATGTACTTATAATCACGTTTTGTTATTGAAAACATTAAAAATCTAGTATTATTTTAAAACCAAAAGAGCATGTAACTAATTAAGTTGAAATAACTTTGAAGTTTGTAATGATTTTGAAAGAAACTAAGCAGATGGGTAATGTCTGAAAACAGCAAACAAAAGTTTGAAAAAACGTAACCTTATGAAGATGGAACCTTGTGCCTCCCACATGTACCAACACATCAGGTTTACAATTATTAACCAACGACCTGAATATATGAAACCAAAATCATAGCAAACAAATAATAAAATTAAAATAAAATGCAGTAAAGTTTGGTAAAAGTTTAGAGAAAAAATTACCATTTATGGACTTTAGATTCAAGCTCCATTAAAGAAGAAGAAGAGAGATTGATACGTGGTTGAGCAGAAGGAGATAAAGATGATGAAGAAGAAGAGAAGGAAGAGGAGTGATCCACGTAGTCTTCTTCTTCGTAGATCGTATCTACAAACCCTAAATTTAATCCTCGTTTCATTTTATTTTTTTTGTTGGTTCTGCAGAGAGAAGATGAAAGAAAAGAAAATATTTGTGTGATTTTCAGAGAAGATTCGAAATCGCCGGTTAGGTTTTTGAGAGAGTAAAGAAGAGAAAGGAAAGCTCGCAGTGAATAGGCAATAAATGTTGTTATTAGAGGAAATAAATGATATTTTTGTGATCGTTACAATATACGTGAAAGTCTTTAAATGCGTTTTCTCTTTTTCTTCTTCTTCAATAACCTTCTCCTTCGTAGAGAGGGACCACGTCCACATGCTGCAGATGTGTTTGGTTCTACATTCAAATTTTCACTAGATTTGAAATGTATTAATTAGACTTTTCTGTATATATATAGTACTACTGCATTAATCTTCTATCTAAGTTTTTGATTGGCTTTGTGTTACTAATTAACTAACATATTTTGTCGTTATAATATCTCCTATATATTAATCCTGGAACATTACAAAATTTGAGTATAGTTACATGTTATCATTAAGATGATTCACATAATTCTTAGAAAATAGGTTGGTCCATTTAAATATAAATTATATTTTTTATTAAATTAACTATCAAATTAATTAGTAGTGCATAAGATAATTTTTTTTCATTTTTCTTTAAATAAAAACTACGAAATTACCTAATATGATTAACATATATGTGACAGTTAATGATTTTCAATAATAAAGATTTGATAGTATTTTTTGTATCATCCATACTTTTTGTTTAATTTATATTATTAAAAATAAACAAACATACTAATCATATAATAAAAAAATTTAGATTTTTTATTTTATGTTATATTTTGAATTTTTAATAAATAATTAAAACTCTTATAAAGTCTTACACTAAAATTTTATTGTGAACAATGGTTTTACCTTTTTGTTATAAAAAATATAAAAATGATCAGAAAATCATATGAATATGAAATATCATTTAATAGATATTCATATTAAATATATATATACTTTAATATCGTTTAGATTAAACTATATACCATATAAAAATAAATATATGTTAACTTTGAAATTTCATTGAAGAGGTATTGCGTTCTGAATATTTTAATTAGAAATTTGAATTGAATTTTTAAAACGATTATAAGTTACTAAAACTATAAAAAAATCTCACACTGAAAGGATTAATGTTTGAAATTTTTGTTACAACGAATATACAAATGTCAATAAAATCATATGAGTAAGAACTAAGAAGTTTTAATTAAATATTTATATTAAAATATACTATATATCTATGTCAATATTATTTAAATTTAATTATATACCATATAAAATAAATAAAATGAATGCTTTGATTTATTTACTTTGACTTATGTGCTCAATCCACTTTAATTATATACATAATATTTACTCACTTATTAATCAGTCAATATATTTCTTATTTCATAATACGTAAATGAACACAAAATAAATGATAAAATGTAAAAATGATTTGTATACATATTGTTCATTCTACGTAAAGTGTGGGTCTCAGCTGATGTATTTCAGCTGAAATCTTCTCTCAATCGATCGAATCTCATGCTTTTCGGGAAAGCTTACGCGAAATTAAAACAAAGACAAAACAAATTTGAATAAACAAAAACAATATTATAAACACAAATATTGTAGATTTAAACAAAAAATCACCCATAGAAAGTCAAAGAAGTTTGAGATCAACCAAAACCCTAATTTCTTTTTCGATTGCAAGTCAATACTTTTAATGTTTGTTCTTTCTATATCTCGTAAAAGAGTGGACCAGAAATGATTTTTTCTTATGTATTGTTTCAGTTCCAACGTTTAATAAACTGAACTTTTACAAAACCAGTTTATCAACACTTTCACTCAATACGCAACATTATTATAGTATAGGTCCAGAACAGATAACAGTTTTTGGACTTATGACATGAATAAAATTGGTTTAGAAAGAACAATATGCATCAATTGTTACTAATTAAAATTCACCCACGGGTTATCATAGTTGGGTTTATGTACGAATTTGTTCGGGCAAACAGTCTCTACCAAGAAAAACTTGTTTGATTATTCTCATGATGTGGAGAAAACTAAATTCACATGTTAATATGTTATGGTCTCTACTTTGAAGAAACTATAAATTTCATATGTTTTTATAAACAAGATCCAGATTCTTGACACCTTCTCACTTAGTCATCCCTTAGCATCTATTTTCCTTTTTATAATTCTGATTTATTTGCTAAAAGTTAACAAGGATTTTACATATATATCACTTTAAAATTTGTTTCTCTCCTCCTCCCAGCAGATAAATTGCTCCTCTAAACTGCATGACATTGACATGACTGGTCAACTAAATCATGACTGACACCAATTATAAACCAATGTCATCTTTGAGTTTTGAATGTATCTAGATATTCAAACTTTTATCATTTCTTAAATAATCACAAATATTATAAATAACTGTGTAGTATAGACTTGCATGATTTACATGTTAGTGAATCATATAATGAAACTAGTTCATTATCACAGTGAGAGATGCACAACCATGGTTTTGTATTCCCGCAATTTCTTTCAGAAGTGTAATTCAACGGAGAAAGCCCATTATAAAACTAAAGAGTGCAAGTCTCAAAAAAGCCCAAGCCCATTTAAAAGAAAGCCCTAATAACGAGTAAAACCTAGCTTCGTGTACAGATTATATATTCTCCGTTAACACTCACAACCGCATCCTCGTCCACAGAGAAAAACCCTAGAAACAGAGTTTCTCCCAAAACTCGGCGGCGAAGATGAAGTACAATAAACGAGTCACCTCCTCTCGCAGGAAGAACCGCAAGGCTCACTTCACAGCCTCATCGAGCGAGAGGCGCGTCATCATGAGCTCACCTCTCTCCACCGACCTTCGCCAGAAGTACAACGTCAGATCCATGCCCATCCGCAAGGACGACGAGGTTCAGATCGTTCGTGGGACCTACAAGGGACGTGAAGGAAAGGTCGTCCAGGTGTACCGTCGCAAGTGGGTGATTCACATCGAGAGGATCACGAGGGAGAAGGTGAACGGAACCACCGTGAACGTCGGTGTGCAGCCGTCGAAAGTGGTGATTACGAAGCTTCGTCTTGATAAGGACAGGAAGTCGCTGTTGGAGAGGAAGGCCAAGGGTCGTGCTGCTGCGGATAAGGACAAGGGGACTAAGTTCACTGCTGAGGATGTTATGCAGAACGTTGATTAAGCGAAAGGTTTTGTCGTTGTTTTTAAATTATGAGTTTATCGAATGTTTTATTTGTGTTTCGGACATGAGAATGTGTCTTTTTGATTTCAGTTTAAATGAGTTTGACTCTTTAGCTTTTATTGATGCTTTTTATATTGAATGTTTGTTTGAGCTGATTATGGTTTAGTTTGGTGCATTTCATTGAGTATTATTGTGCTAGAGATTTTGATAGTATTTCTTGTTAATTTTTTGGTTATTAAATGAAATGATGATTCGAGTAGCTAGGCTGGAGAGCTAGATTAGAATTTTTAGTTTTAGTCTGGAGCTAAGATTTCTAAAGATAATTTTGGTATGGCTTGCTTGGCTAGAAGAAAATGTTATGACAACCAATATCAATTTCATTTTTTCTGCTTCGAATCTTTTGTCAGTAATGTTTTTTTTTCATTTCGAGGGTTTGTGATTCAGATTCGTAATTGACATTGCAAAACTGAATATGACCGAGGTAGTTTAGATTGTTTTAATTTGTTAGAGCATCTCCAATTACTCCAATTTTTACTCTAAAATGGTGTAACACCAAAATGGAGTTGAATTTTACTCCAATGTATTACTCTATTTTTTACTCCAAGAATATATATTCTTAAATAATTCTATATTTATGTAATTAATAATTGTTAATAATACCTACTACTTATAAGAATTTACCAATAAATTCCAAACTATCTTATGTTTACAAATATTTCTTAAAAAGAATTTATTTAAATTAAACATTTATTATTAAAAAGTACAAGAAATGATATAAAAAATATATATGTTGGTTCAATAACTATTATTAGGATATTTTTCCCACAAATTCTTAACTAATGCATTTCGTAATGAAAAATGATATTCTTTATCTTTAATATTCCTAAATCGAGCAAGAAAATTTTGAAATAGTAAATTTTCATCTTCTGCAATTTCAATATCTGGAGGTGAAATTTCTCCTCCAATTCGATTGGTGCATTAAGTTCACACTCATGATGTCATGTAACAAATTTTCTTCCAAAAAAGAACATGTCCTTTCACAATGGCAAAGTGTGACTATAGAACTCCAAATGCACGTTCAACATCTTTCCAAATGCGATTTGCCGGATTATTAAATCTATTTTATGTTATGTTATTTTTATTTTATATTATTTATGTTTGTTTTTATAATTACTTTATGCATTTTGATGTAGAATATTAAATATTTTTTTTGGAATATTCAATTATTTTTCATGTTATTTTATATTTTAAATACTATTTAAATAAGAAATAAAAATATTAAAAGATTATATCATAAATAAAAAAAGTTCAACTCCAAAATGGAGTAATGAGTAAGATTACTCCATTTATGGAGTAACCCTAGCTATTACTCCATTTTGGAGTTAAAAATAGAGTGGGATTGGAGTAGATTTTACTCCAAAATGGTGTTTGGAGGAGAAAATGGAGTAGGGTTGGAGATGCCCAACATTTTTCTCCTAGGGTATTGAATGTGTTCAACTAGGTTTGTTTCTCGCTTCCAAATCTTTCTCTGAGTGATTAAAATTGTTTCCACTGATCCTGATAAAGAACAGCCTATAGACTTGTTTAGTCTTACCAGTTGCATACTGCATACAGCGAGACTCTTTGAGCGCATTATTCAACGAAAAATGAATGAAAAGCAATATTTAGTCTTAACAGTAGCATAGTGAGTACTGCGAGAGAAAGAAGGTTATCCACTGTAAAAAAAGCCAAAGGGCATTGGCGTGTCTGGATACCAAAGTATTTAACTTTAAGATAAAAGTGAGATACTGCACAATAGAAACACCACATACAGAAGAATCTCACATATTAAATCGAAACTTTTTAAATTTGTTTTAACGAACTTTATATTTCACTATATACCCGGAAATGAAGGATTTACCTTGGGATCTTTTTTGCGGATGTAGGCGGAATAGTCACGGTCCCTTACACATGGTCTTTCACGGAAACCAGCTAGTAGGAACATTTTTTTAAAAAAAATTGCAAGGCATTATTGCCTTGACTCACACCATTGTATGTTATACACTTGTACGTCTTTCTTCACAAATTCTTCTCCAATTTCCTGAGGACAAAAAATGATAAGCTAATACAGATTTTAGTCAACATCATCAGAACAAATGCTTGACGAGGTTGAGGGTACTGATTTTACTAAATATCAAGATTGCAAATCTTCAATATTGAATCACTGCTGCAGATATTTGTGTACTCATATTGATAAGGGGAAAATGGGTAAGGTTTAAGAAAGACTATGGTGGAGATTTTTTTACGTGGAACTGGCTATATGTTTTTGGAGAGCTATGAAACGATAAGGTAAGATATGAAGGTTTGGAAGAACAACGATTAGGTTAAGTTTATGATATCTATGTAACAACGTAACGATTAGACATGAAGCGTCTGTAGTCCAACGGTTAGGATAATTGCCTTCCAAGCAATAGACCCGGGTTCGACTCCCGGCAGACGCATTATGTTTTTGTTTTCTGCTGACATTTTTTTTTTGGTTATGACTTCTTGATGAGAAATGCAGACAGAAATTTCAAAACACTTGATCATTCTTTTCTGATCTAGGTGTGGAATATCTAGATTATGATAACAAACTTACTGCCAAACTTATGAGGATGATGATAAAATAAGAGCTTCATGATCATCCTTCTTATTCTCTTGAACCTTGCATATGATATTGATCGGCTACTGCTCAGAGTAATAAGCTAAAACAGATTCATAATCATTATCGATCAGCTGGTGCTTCAAGGAAGAAAAATCTAGATAATTATGATAAGGAGAAGCTTCATGATGATCATTTTCTTCCTGGACTTGTTACTCTCTTGAATCTTGCACTTGATCATCATTCTTTTTTGATCCTCTTCTTTTCTTTTTCTTTTTTGCTTTTATTAAAAAGATAGGGTTTGCTTTTGACGATCTCCCTTGTTTTATTATAGATGATATCTTTTTATTCCTTAGGCTTCTTGTTACTAGTTGTGAGGTAGAACGAGAAGAGAATACTTAAGGGATACAAAATATAGAAGAGTCGACAAATTAGATCAAAAATGGTTTCGTGGTGTAGTTGGTTATCACGTCAGTCTAACACACTGAAGGTCTCCGGTTCGAACCCGGGCGAAGCCACTATTTTTTCTTTCCAACGTTATAAGCCCAATAAAGCCCATTGGGCTTTTAGATGGCTCGGCTAAAATGAATAACGGCTATATAACCTAAGCATGTAGAAAACACGTAAGTTCTCCTAACAAACATTCAACAATTCAAACCAAAAAGAAAAAAAGAGAGTAGGGAGGATCAGCCAAGAGACTAATAGAGGTGAAGGAAAAAAAGGATAAGAAAAGACACAACTTTATAGTGGATGATTAGACCAACAAAGAGTAACACTTAAAATGTTAGAACATTATAACTTTAAAATCAAAATTGCCATCAAATATCTCTCACTCACTTGCTCTCGGGACCTCTTTTATCTCGGCCGTCTATTCTACATCATTATCATCCCATGTAACTCTCTCCTCTTCTTTTCTATGTGTCTCGAAGTTCCTACATGTACATGGTTGTTCATGGTAATACAAAAAAAAAAAAAAATCTGAATAGAAAACAAATCTAGAAATCTCATGAAAAGAAATTGATCACATTATAAATTCTAGGCTCCATAAGACCGAAAGTTTATTACTAATTTTGTTTTACGAAGCCTAGCTATAAAGTTTTTTAACCTTTTGGTTGTAGAAAAAAAACTAACAGACTTACAATCAAACAAAATGAGCAAAAAAAAGAAAAACATACCTCGCCAAAGTGGGGTGGATCACAACCAATGTAGTAGCCTGAGCCTCAAGAAAGTCTCGTGCCGTCTTTTTGAAGTCTCCACCAAATCCTCATCCTAACCAACCACGTGTAGCAACTAGAGAATCGTAACCTTCTTCGAGCCATGAAAAGACGAAAGCTCAGTTATGACCCAACGCCAATGAAAATATTCTCTAACCTTGCCAAAGCTTTAAACTAATTCCGAAGATATTGACACCTCCAAAAATTCATTTTAATAGGCCTTTAATAGTAAGATAAATTCTTCTATCAAAATTCATTTCAAATAAGTAATACCCTATATGAGTTATAAGAACGATACTACCATACAGGGCCGCCTCAACAATTTTGGGGCTCTTGGGCAAAAATAATTTTAAAGTAATTTTTTAAAAAAATCAATAATTGAAAGTAGTTTTTTCATGTAAGTATTCAAAGTATTCACTTTGATGAAAGTTCTACAATAAACTTAGCTTTTAAAATATATAAAACTAAATGGACAATTTTTTCATATAGTATTTTTTTAGTTTTTGTCATAATTAATATAGTGACAAAAAAATTAGTGCTAGTTACTAGTTTGTGATTTATAAATAAAACACTGTTATTCAGTCAGTCTTTTGAAAACAAAAAATAAAGCCCTGATAAGAACGATTGAACACAAAAGTATTAATGTATATATTACGTTTGGTTTATATGTAAGTGTTAGTATATATGATCTTTTGGAATCTCTGTGAGTGTCCTCTTTTTCTATATGATATATCATCTGCTAATAAGAATATATGGCTGAACTGAATTAGATGGTCAGTTCATGATTTGGACTGCTCCCTATCCCCAAAACTGGCACAATTTTGATAAGTACTTTAGTATTCCATCTTAGTGAATGTGTTAATATTTTTAGCTTTTCAATAAAGTTTGATATTAAACTCTAATACACATATAGTTACATGATTTTCCCAATTGCAGATCATTTTAATTAGGACATTACTGACTTTTCTGTTGTCACCTGCAAACGCAACTTGTGCGGTTAGTAGTGGTTATTGACGTTATGTAACAATCATATAAAATTCTATAAATCGTTTCAAATCGCTATAAATTTTTAAAATCCAGAAGCTGATAGTGTTTGCGGTTGTGAAATGATAATTTTTTTCAATAAACTATATAAATATAAAAATAAAATATTTCATTATAATTTTAAATTGAAATAATAGACCAAAAATATATATTATATTTAAATTTTTATTATAAAACTTTAACAAAAAAAATTCTATAATTTTTTTTAAAAAATACTAGTATAGTTTCATAAATATAGTTTAAATTTACTATAATAATCTGATTTTAATATTTTATAACTATATAAAATATAATTAGTTTATTATTTAACCACTGCTACAATTGATAATTAACTAATCATAAATATCTCGCAAGCACAACATTTTTTAACCGTTGTAATAATCATCAAAATCTCATAATAACGCAAGACCACAATTATCCACATCCGCAAACTCCAACAACCGCAACCGTTGCGATTACACAACCATGTCTTTAGATTACGCATCACGAGAATATAAACAGGTGATATTGAAAAGATGGTTTTTAATGTAACTAATTAATAAGATTATTCATGTACTTTACATGGTTAGCTAGATATTTGCTCATTTAGAATCAATCAAATTAGTATACATGCTTTATCCAAAGCTAATTCTTAACATAGTAGTGTCTCACCTTCACTTTATTTTCCGGAATTTAAATGATTAATATGAATATAACTAATTCATAAATTGATTAAGAAAACTATATATTCACATAAGTCATCTAAAATTCACCCAGAACTTTTAAAAATATATTTTGGTTCGATCTAAACTAGTTTAAATGGTTAGATTTCGGTCTTTCGTATCTTTTTGTAGTTCTTATATTTCTATATATATAAATAAAATGAAATATTGTTATGAAAAATAAAAACAATTAAAGATAAAGCTGGGATGAGATTTTTTTTCTGTATCCTCTTTTTATTCCTCGTTTTTAAGAATATAACTAGATTTTTATTCACGCTTTGAAAGCGAAAATATATTTTCTCGATCATTTTGATAAAGTATGCATGAATCTATAACTTTTTATTAGAAAATAAATAATTATAAAGTTGTTTTATTATAATTTTTGAGTCTTGAACATCATGTTATATCCAATCCAGACCTGTTTTTGAATAAATAGATCCGGAGGTTCGTATAGATAGCATATTTTAACATATATAATTTACTAATCTCCTAAATTTATCTAATATTCTATATATATATATGATAAGTAAAATAATATATTTTTTCAATTTAGATATGTTTTATATTATTTTTAAATGATTTTTAATATGGTTTAACTCGATATAATTTCTAATAATAAAAAGATATATATATATATGATAATATTTTTTTGAAGAAAATAATTTCTTTCTTACAAATTTTTAAAAAATGTTAGTGATATGTCAAGTTAAATAATTTAATACACAGATTATTAAAGACAACCATATGGCTCATGGACACTTTTAATTCTCCGTCCTCCACCGCCACTGAGCCGAACCTTTACTCATGGACCAAAAGAAAACGCACAAAAACGACACCGGATCAGAGATCAGTTTAACCCTTCAGAAGAAGAATATCTCGCTCTCTGCCTCCTCATGCTTGCTCGTGGCTCCTCCTACGATGATGATGATGATCACTCTCCTCCTTCACCACCACCACGACCACCGTCTGATCATCACCACCGAGACTACAAGTGCTCCGTCTGTGGCAAATCGTTTCCGTCTTACCAAGCGTTAGGTGGACACAAAACCAGTCACCGGAAACCGGTTATTAATAGTAATAGTATCGACAACACTAATAACACTGGTAACGGTTCCATTACCAATAACGGAAATATTAGTAACGATTTGATTGGTGAAAGTGGGAAGACTCATAAGTGTTCCATCTGTTTTAAGTCGTTTGCATCTGGTCAAGCATTGGGCGGTCACAAACGGTATCATTACGACGCTGGTTACGGTAGTAATAATCACCGGTTTGACCTGAACTTACCGGCTGATCAAGTATTAGAAGTTTTTCGCGATGAGACAGTTGGAAAAAGTCAACTCTCCGGCGAAGAAACAAAGTCGCCATTGTGATTTAAAAAAAAAATCTTACCGATCAGCTAAGCTAGTGTGATCAATCATTAGCTAAGCTGGTGATTAGTATGTAATGAAAAAGATTTGGAGTGCGACTATTTTTAGTTTATTTCTTACGTAAACAAAAAAAATCTTCAAAATGTTTATTTGTTGGGGGTATAGACAGTAAAAAAAAACGGGAAAACATTTTGATTTATACTTTTATTATTAAAGGAAATGATAATATGCAAAGAAATAGTGTAGTTTTTTGATAATCTAGAGTATGGCGGGGCGAGGCTCAACTAAATAATCTCTTGGAAATATGTTCACCAGCGCGAAATAGACCTGATTACTCGCAATGAAAATTAAATACTTATATCGTTTGACCACACAAATAAATAAGGGAAAAACTCTCAAATAGCATATTCTGAAGTTTTTGTCACAAAAATAGATTTTGAGAGAAAAAATGACTAAAATAGACCTTTTTTATTTTGAAAATTTTAATATTTTGAATTTTTTTTTAATTTTAAACCTCAACTCCAAAACCCCTATCCCATAACTCTAAATCCTAAGTTTATATTAGTTAACCCAGGGATATAAATATATATTTACATCTTTTAATAAAGTCCATTTTGGTCATTTTTCTCTTTGAGTGCTATTTTTGGAACAATTTTTTTTAAGTTTATTTTGATCTTTATCTCAATAAATAAATATATGAGATTGTATATTTCAAATCTAGGACACTTAGCATCTTTCAAATCTCGATTTACCACTCGATCACGTTTGTGGTTGATTAATGTAATTTGATTTGTCACTCCCAGCCTGTAGTGATCTGTTTCTTACGATTAACTGTCTTGTTAAACACTTTAATAAATTCCTATTTTGAAATAACATGTCCTGATAGGAGAAAGTAGAAATAATTTTGGTTATGTTTGTATTAAATATTGAAATAACATGTCGTCAGTGGCATATACTATTTTATGTTTGATCGTTTTCATGAGTGTTAAAAGTCTAATTATTATCATAATTTATAATGAAAAAAATATCTTACCCGCCCCAATCAATCTCAAGTTGTTATATAGGAGGAGTATCATCTAAGAAAAAGAGTAGTTATGCACTCCGGAGAAAATGTAAATATTGAGTGTTCTCTTAATTGAATGTCCATATAAACCGACATATATATAACTTTTTGTGACCCGGCAAATTGACCTTTTTATAGTTTACATAATCGATATGTAAAATGTAAATATGACTTCCCTTTTCACCCACCATTTAAGTTTTAAAGATTTGATAGTAATAATCACTAATACAAATTCTAGAATAAGCTGGCCATGTAGATCGTCCAATCTTTAATCTCCCGAAATCTACATTTGTGTCCGATAAAGTTAAAAGTATATTGTAAATTTGGGTCCATCTGTTTCGGCCCAGCAAGACCCGTTTGAATAGCAGGAAATCCTAGGTGAGTCCCACTATATAAATCTTTATAATTCATCCTTTTTTTCTCTAGAAACCCTAAAGCTTAAACGTAGCAGAGGGTGGACCGTCAAGTAGATCAGAGACCGTACCGTCGCCGTTGATCAAAACTTGATCCACCACCCCATCACCGTCGACCACCGTAGGTAACGTCGTTGGCCGCAATTTCATTAGGTTTTATTTCGGCCGTTTAGTAAATCGATCATAACTCTCTAACCGTGTTGTTTCTCGTGAATCCAAGGCCACTATCGTGTTCGTGACGTCGAGACGAGTCCGGTGCTCCGAAATAAGCCAAAACCGGCCACGCATGCGCCGACCAACCGTCGTGGCGCTCCGCGCGTGTGCGACACGCGCCACCGCAGTCCGCCGCGCGTGGTCTTCACGCGCCACCGCTACGCGCCGCCGTCGATTCCGGTAAGCCACCGCCTTCCCTCTGCCGCCACCGGTGACTCGACGAGTCTACTCGGTGACCGGGTCAATCGGCTGAGTTGGTTTGATTGTGGTTTGGTTTAGGTTAACCGGTTTTTAATTAATTGATTTTTGGTTTAAATTAATTGAATTTAGGTTATGTTAAACCGGGTTGAAATTGACTTAAATCTGGTCCAATTGAAATTGAATTCGGTTAAGGAAAACCAGTTGGTTCAATTCGATTTCAATTTGGTTAAGGGTTGACCGGCTTGGGTCAGAGTTGACTGGGTTGACCTTTGACCTGCGGGTTGACTTTTTGACCAGAGCACCGGTCATCCGTTTTTGACCGTTCGAAGGGCGTTCGGACTCGATTTTTCGCCCTGGTTTCAGATTTGGAGTCTGTTTGAGTAGCTGGAGTTCATAGAAACATAATTTAGTTTTAATATGTTTCGTCTTCGTGAAATCGAGTCTGTTAGAGTCTGCTTGTTTAGTTATTAGGTTCTCTGTTAAACCGGATATAGGGTGTTAGAGGGTTCAACATTGCTTGTTTTTTTATAAATGATATATATATGTTGAGATTTGAGGTGAAAGGTTGTGGTCGACTACGGAGACGTACTTCTGTAGGGCGGTTTGTGACCAGTATGTTTTGTGTGGAGATGTTGTGGCACAACATAGTCGACATGTTGTTGCCACGGCTTGGAGGTCGATAAATCGTCTTCGGGCGTGTGTCACCGAGCACATATTCGGCGTTGTTTTTGGCCTGTTAGTGGGCAGCGGGTGTACCTCGCTAGGACCATTTTTTGTTCTTTGGGTACTTTAGGTACCGTGTTTGTTATGTGTTAGAATTAAATTATATTTATTCATAATGTTATGACTGGGTCCATGGACTTCGGGTTTAGCATCCCATACCTCACTGAGTGACTCCCATGTTGCTCACCCCTCTTTCTTCCCCTTTCAGGTGAGACTGCTGAGGAGGAGTGATTCATTTCAGATCGGTGTTTTCGGTGTTCTTTTTTTTAGACTTATGGATTTACGTTTATGGATATTTTCCAAATTTTATTCTATTGATGGATTTATGGTGTTAAGTTGACTATGCGAAGTAATAAAGTGGAGATTTCAAAAAATTATTATTTATTAAGTTAAACTACATATACCGTAACTCCGTCACACAGTAACGAAATCAAACACATGTAAAATGAAATATGGAATCCAACACTACCTTTTTATCCGAAACCCTAACCATTCTTTGGTAGTGCTAAAATGAATCCGTAAGTAAAAAATTAAAACCCGACTCCATATACACATTAGAGTCTCTAGCATGACTCATATCAGCTCTAATCGCGGGTTCCATGGAAACCATTAATCGTGAAATAGTGTCATATCAGCATTTTTATCAGAGACTTTAATTAGAAAACAAAGGAATTTCACCAAATTTTCATGGGATGTTAAAGGCCTGATGCAGTCGTAGGATCCTATAATATCCAAATTTGTTTGGCAGTGGTGTCGCCTCAAATGGTGTGATGCACCAACTGACCAGACAATTGTTGGACCATAAGAAATCTGCTATATAGCCGCCCATATCTGAGAAAACTTAGCCCAATTATATTGATAGCCGTGGAGTTAGTATCAGAAACTCATCATGAAGTAAGATTTTGAAACAAAGGAAGCAACATAGATTATTTTTATTTTAATTTGCCAATGCAAATTAAGAAATAGAGATTTATGTCGACTTTTATACCAACATATATGTTATAATATGGTAGTGTTGATTATGTGCATTTGGTCTGGATAGATACGATCACGCGGATGTCATTCCGTGGATGCATCTGTGTGGATTCCATTTTGTGGATGCCTTATGTACATATGTGTATTTGGTTGAAGAGAAATTTTTTTGTGTTTGGACCTTAGTATGGTCAAAGTCCATTAGTGTAAAGGTTTTAGTGAATCACTATATATATACTCTCTAAACCTAATATTTTACTTCCTAACATTCATTTCATAAGAATCTGAGATTAGAAAAAAAAAAGAGAGGCAAAGAACAAGAGTAAAGGGAGATTGAAGAAATATCCACAGAATTTCTTTTTCATATACACAAGGTCCAATACGTTTAAATCTTTAGCTTATTGTTGTGTAGTCTCTAGGTAAATAGAGAAACACAAGTGTAAGAAAGTTCTTATATACACTTGATACTAGTGAATCGTTGAGAGTGTCATTCTCCCCAAATATTTGTGTCTTTAACAAGCTAAACCAACAATAAGATGTGTGTTAAGATTAATTAGTCAAGTAAAATAAACTACTAGTAAATTGGTTAAAAATTCCCAACAGGTAGTTCAAAGCCTTCTTATTGTCCACAGTCAAAAGCTCCAAACGAAGAACATGTGGGTAGTTTTAGTTAACTG
Source organism: Moricandia moricandioides (assembly GCA_905132885.1). Taxonomy (NCBI): domain Eukaryota; kingdom Viridiplantae; phylum Streptophyta; class Magnoliopsida; order Brassicales; family Brassicaceae; genus Moricandia; species Moricandia moricandioides. Next base: position 17,483 of record CAJHQQ010003566.1, read on the forward strand.
ATTTTTGTTATGTAATGTAGAAATCTTTGCTATCTCTCGCTGAAATCTGATGTATTTTCATCATCTCCTTGTTTTTCTATTGAGTTTTGAGTGCAGACATTCGAGTATTTTCTTCTAAAACTTTTTATTGCCTCTTTTTTTTTGCACATAATCATTCGTATAGTACATTTCACGTTGCATGATTTTATCACCTGGTACATGGTCAAAATAACTATTATCTTATCATTTACAACACACTGCTGTTTTACTTTGATATTTCTGTTTTTCGCCTACAAAAATTTAAAGCCTCACTTTAGTTAATTAACAATTGTTGTGAACAAACTCAAATTAACTCAAAGAAAGCAAAAAAGAACAAAAACGTATTGAGTCAGATATACCCTTTTAGGATTTGTATGTTATTAGGTGAATAAATAATTTTATAATTCTTTGATCCATATTTATATCTGTCTCAAAATTTGTTTTTTTCCCTTTAAGAATAGATACTTATATAGAAAAAGTAAAAAAAATTAAATTTAAAAGGCATACATTACTGCGGGGGCCTTAACCCCCATGCTCCCCTTAATGTCAATCTTGATAGCACCTATGACGTCTGAACTAACGAATACTAAGCTTTTACTGGTGTATAGATATTTAAGACACTTCAAAATGCAACAACAATCACATTAGTAAGTAATAAAAATGACCACATATTGTATTAATAGTATCATGTCATCTTACCAATATGACACACAATATGTTGTTCTTGATCAAATTTGTGGCGTGCAGTGCTTTTGGATTTTGATTGTTTAATAGTCTTAACATATGATTATTTATAATCAACAAGTTCAGACTTATTCAGTTTTTTAAATTACTAATGGAATGAAGTAAATAGTGGAACAAATAAATATATACATACAGACGGTGGCATTGAGTGGAAATCTGCTTAGTTGCCTAGGTAATGACAACACGTAAGCATCATCAACTTACTAGGTGTGAATAAATGCAGACACTTCCATGAAAAGTAAAGATTAATAAAACATTAATGCGTTTTATCGTACTGCCTCGTTTAAATTTTTTCCCACACTAAAACTAAAAAAATGCCAAAATACATATATCAAACTATAAAACGATATTTATTACTATAAATCAGTTTTAACTATCTAAAAAGATATTTAACTATGATAAGGAGGTAGTATATATAGTAAGGTCTTACAAGGGTTGAGAAAAACTTTCTCTCTCTTCTCTCCGTTCTCTCTCTCCGGATCTTTCACGGAGAGATGACGAGAAGAAAGTTTTTTTGTTCAATCTTCTGATCTTTTATAGATCAGATACTTTTGTTTGTAATATATTTCGGTCAGTTTGATCGAATCTTTCTCTTCCGTTTTTACGGATTACCTTTTCGCTTGGCGATTCAAACTTTCCGATTAGCGGATTTTTTTATTGTGCAATCGTCTCAAGCTAGAGTTGTTCTTTATGTTTATTATTTATCTCTAAGCTTGGGTCGTTCAAACTTCCGATCTTATTCAGACGAGATCGGATTTAGTTTTAAGCTTTATCTCTTCTTCCTTGGTTTTATCTTGCGTCATCCGGATTACCGGGTTTGCGTCCCGTATGATGCTTGTGGTCTTCTCCTTCTCGTTGGTCATACTTGATTCTTAAATCTGAAAGGAATCAATCTTTGCTTCTTTAGTATATTAGCTTTTGGATTCAGTGCAGGTTTAAGTAGAGTTGAAGCTTTCCGTATAGGAGAGTGTTTCAACAAAAAGATCTGTTGCTTAATCCTTGAAAGCCTCATCAGTGTTACATCTCCAGCGATTTGGATGCAAAGACCATATAGTTTCAACGGTTGATTAAGGAAGAAGTATCATGCAAGTGGTGTGAAAGGAGTGGGGATGGATCAAAGAGTATCGTAGAAAAATTCCGGTGAAGATTCATAGAGCTTAACGTTGACATAACGGTTTCGGCGACGTTCAATTTTTCCTCTTTCTCAAGACACGTTGAAGGCCATATTTTGAACACGTGGCTAACATGCTTTATCTTCACGTGTTTAAGTTGTATCAATCTTTATCTCTTGGTTTCTACGTGTCTATATTATGTACCACTTGTATCAAAAACGGGCTCATAGCCTAAATAATATAAAAATATGGTTGACAAAAAAAAAGGAAGTAGTATATATATATGTTTTCTAATTTAAAAGAGGACGAAATATTTGATTTGGTTACAAACTTGAGATAACATCGTCGACAAAAGCCTATCTCTTTCTTATAAAACTATTTTTAAAGCACTAAAATATCAAAACCCTCAAGGATGATATAAGGGTCAGATAGTGGATTTGTTTCACTGAAGGGTCAGCTTAGACTTAACACTAAACAAAATAATTTTATCGGTTTGATAAACTATAATAAATTGTTTACAAAGTCTACGTTCATGAACCCTACATGGATGGTTATAAAAATGCAAATTCAATTTGACGAATGGACGTTAAGAAAAACGAACTAGAGAGAAGTGGATGCGTTATAACTTATAAGTATCAACTTGGAATTAAAGTTTAGTAAAAAGAAGTATCAAGTCGAATTTAAGTAGGACATTGCATTTGATAATCTATGCTAAAATCGCCGTATTTCGGCTGATAAAGTTGTATTAATTTAAAAACCTTTTTTTGTAACTGAGCTTAATTAAAAATTAACCAGAAAAATGATTGGACATGTAGAAAAGCTATTTTAATTTGGAAATTGCCAACGAATACCGAAAACTCGAGATCGTTCACGCATGACGTAACAATGTACTACTATATGAATATTTTAAAATGTGTAGAAATTTATAAAAGATACTCCATTACTTTTGTAATTAAAAAGGAGCCAATGGTTGAGGAGGCATAACTATTCGCGGAGACACGGAGCCGTTCGCACCCATCACCTTGGAATCAAACTCTTTTTCTCTTCTCTCTCCTCATCACCAACTAGTCAACAACCACTTACCATTCTTTCATTTACTTTTGATATTCATTTATTTTTATTTTTTTTTAACTGGGAGGTGTCTGGACCTTATGCCCAAATAATCCTTCCAGACCCGGAGCCCGTCTTTGTTGGTACAATTTCTGGCGTAAAACACTCCTCCCACGGTGGATTGAACTCAGGAGCATAACAGCACCAACGCCTACGCTTAAACCAACTGGGCTGCCACGTCCGTGGTATTCATTTATCTTGTTACTTAAGTTATAATACTATTAATTTTCATTCTTACACAAATTAAATCGGTTTCTTATGCTGAAAATAATACAAAATCCTCTAATATTTTCTTTAGTAGACAAAAGGTTGACAAAAAAAAAATCGTTCTGTGTATGTAACTGGCAGGGCACTTCAACATTTACTATCAAATTAAAAAATAAACTCTTTATTCTTTAGCATGACTCATTCCTTTACTATGTCTATATAATAACATAGGTCTGCTTCTTCATCAATAAAACATTGAAACTCTCTCTCTCTCTCTTTCTGCAAATATCTCTTTCTTGCTTTGAAAGTAAATCTTCTTGAAAATTTTATGTGAATCTTCCCAAATAATAGCAAACTTAAGAGAAACATTTAAGTATGAGTTGCAATGGTTGTCGCGTTCTTCGCAAAGGTTGCAGCGAGAGTTGCATCCTCCGTCCTTGTATCCAATGGATCGAATCAGCCGAAGCCCAAGGCCACGCTACCCTCTTCGTCGCTAAGTTCTTCGGCCGTGCCGGTTTAATGTCATTTATCTCATCCGTACCGGAATCTCAATGCCCTGGTACTTTCACCTAACTTAACCAAGACCTTCTTTCTCTTTTGTCTTTGTGCTTCTTCATTGTCTGAATGGGGGTATTTTGGTAATTTACAGCTTTGTTCCAGTCCTTGCTCTACGAAGCTTGTGGGAGAACTGTGAATCCGGTGAACGGCGCCGTCGGGTTGTTGTGGACGGGGAACTGGAATATCTGTCAAGCGGCTGTTGAGACGGTTCTCCGCGGCGGTTCTTTGAGACCCATCCCGGAGCTTCTTGTAAGTCACGGCGGGTTCGGTGGGTTTCCGTCTCCAATTCCCGACGAAGCATCGGAGATCTGCACGGAACTGATGAATGGTTCCGGTGACCGGAGTACCTACCACCACTGCCGATTCTCGAGCTCAAGATCCAGAGCTACGACGTCTCCGCCTAAACGGAAACGGTTAGCGTCTGAGAAACAGCAACAAGGACCGTCGTCGGAGCTAAATCTCTCTCTACTAACTACTTTTCCGACATCGCTCAAGGAGGAAACGCTTCGACCGGAAACACCGTCTATGTACTCAGGCGAATCCGTTACAACGACGCCGTTTACGGACAATATCGCCGGTGATCGGTTCGTACACCGAAGTGGAGAAACGACAAAGTTGCTCAACCTTTTCGCTTGAACGGCGCTCACCATTAACCTTCTTTTTTATATTTTTGGTAAAATGTGGCACACCGGCAAATTAAATGACTTGTTCTTTATAAATTATAACTAATGAGAAATTAACCAGTTAATTAATTTTCTTCATAATCATTATTTATCATTAAATTCAGTTTAAAAGATTACGATTTTAATATCGACGGATGAAGTCAAACATATACATAATGCATAGTTGCGTACACACATCTTCCAAAAACCAATGCACCTGCCCGTCCTTTTTAACCCAACAGACTTCGGACCAACATGGTATTTTATTACACCGGTCGTGTTTTATTACATATGATTATAATACACAACTTGATATTTTGATAATCATCTTGATTACTCCCTCAACATACAAAACATTATCTCCCTGTTTATTTTGTCTTTCGCTATATTTTTATTCAATAAGTTTGATACAACTATTGTTATACAATAAAGATTTAAAACGTAAATAAGAAAATTATCTACATGCCTAAGAATATTCCTTAAGATAAGCTAACTATTGCTAATTATAACATCTTCTATATATATATCTTTACTCAAAGCATCTTCAACTCATTTCTATGTATTCATTTAAAAATAAAATTTCTCTATTATTAGATATACATAAGAGCAAAAAACACTTTATAATAAAAATAAATATTTAGAGATGTTATATAGAGGAATAAATATCACTAGTATACATTTTCTCTTTCTATATTTTTTCAAAAATAGAAACTCTATTATTGAAATATACGTTGTATACTGGATGAAAACATACATCTATAATAAAACTTTCTTTTCTTTTAGATGCTGTTACACATATCCTTGAAACGAAAAACGATTAGGTCATAAGCTCATCGTATTAGTATATAATATATGTAATATTATAGATACGGATTATATAATGGATGATGTAGTTGGAAAGAACCAAAAAAGTTGGGGTTATAAAGGAAATGCTTTTGTGGGGTGAGAGGCGGCTTTTGGACGACGTAAAAAGCCGTTTTTCACTAACTTCGCTTCGTAGAATCTTCAAAGGCACCTTTTTCCATTTTCTTCTTCTTCTTCACATTTTGTTTGATTTTAAAACTAATATATAACAATGTATAACTAATGTGCTTTGTGGATGATGGCGTAGAAAGCTCCAATGAAATAGACCAATACGATTTAAGTCGGTGCATGAACGCATCTAATAAGACCTTCTCTCTCCTAATCTCTCTCAAACCAAAACTCTTCGGCGACTCAGTTCTCCTCCGGTAACGGCGTCGAGCCGTTGCCGGCGGTCCCTCTTACTCTTTCCCTCGTTTTCTCTTGCCTCTTAAGCTCCTCAAACCCTTTGTCCGATATGCCAAGACTCTAGACAGTCGGCCATCTTCAGATCTACAGATCCGGGACGCTGGTGATGGTTATGTCCGGTGGTCAGCTTCTTCCGGAGTGGCGGTGAGGTCAAGGTGGTCAGGATGTGGCGAGGTCGGCTTTTACGGTGGTTCGAACCAGATCAACGTTTTCCTCTTTGCTTGATTTGGTTTTTGCCGGAGCTCTGCTGGCGCGTGCTTCTCTGTTTAGGCTCTCGTGACGCAGATCTGTTCGGATCTTCGTCTGTGTAGTGCGGCGGTGTCGGCTTTGTATCCTCCGCCTTGGTGTCTCGGTGTAGAAGGAGTCTTTCTACTCCGCTCAGTCTGGACTTCAAAGGTTGTTTCCTTCAAGGCGTGCGTCGGTTTCGCTTCCTCCGGCGGTGTCGTTTGAAGCTTTCCAACGGCGCGTGTAGAGTAGCAGGCTTGATGGCGCGTCGAGTTGTCTACGCTTTGGCGTCTCTTCTTGTTACTTTTCTCCGGTCTTTGCCTTTCAGTTCACGGCCTTGTTTCGTGGTTTCTCTTCTCTAGGAGTGCACGTCCTAGGTGAAGAGATGTTGGGTACTGTTCTTCATGGTTTGTAGCCAACGACGCCCACCGTTTGGTTACGGTTACGAGTTGAAGAACCTCCCTCTTGTTCTAAGAGGTGGAGTGCGTGGACGATAATGGTGCTTCGTGAGTCTCTGGAGTCCCTTTCCCTGTCCGTGGGACGCACTTGGAGTGTTATCCTTCCCAGTATCGGAGTTTGTACTTGCAAGCTTCGGTAGGTTGCCTTCTTTCTTCTTATTGCAGGTACCCCTTTCGACTAGACAAGGCAGCCACATCTCAACCGGTCTTCTTCGGTGTTGAGTGCTCTTGCCACGGCGTCCGGTTGTCTTCAGGTATGAAACTCTCGGGTCTAGCTCACTCAACTATGCGCTTAATGTCAGCTGAGATTGTAAGCGTGAGGAGATCATCAAGATCCAGCTACTCCGGTGATGGCATAAGATGAACCGGCAACCGAGGAAACGAGGTGAACGCCATCCTCAATTGCTTACCATCAACGGTTGAGAACGGAGATTGATAATCTAAGAATAACTGAACTATCTAGCGGAACGCGCCGGTTTAGAGGTGGTTTAGCGAAGCTAGAGATGTTAAGTTAGATTTAGATCATTTTGTTCAAATCACGTTTGTAATCGAAGTTTGAATCCTCTTTTGGATATATTAAAAAAAAAAAAAAAGAAATAGACCAATACATGTTCTCGTAGAAAAAAAACAGACCAATAGCATGTTGAGTCTATAAACACATGGCTGGTACTGGACATATTCGAATGAAAATCGTCTATAACTTCCAGAACTTTTGAGAAAATTATGTAGATATAAATCCCAAGTTTTATAGAAAGTGTTATAAAATATTTATGATTTTATTAGATTGAGAAATCTTAAAAAGGGCAGAATTTTTATACCCGTAGAGGGAAGATAATACTAGAATAAAATAAACTATCAGAGAGAGAATTATTATAAGAGGGAGAAGAGAAGGTGTAATTTTCGACGATCGCGAAACGATCGTTTATATAGAAGTGAAAAAGTAAGTTACTGTGCGTGCATAGTGACGGTGGGCTCCACACAATAATATTTACTCTGCGCGTATTGCTGACTTTGTATTCCTTCACGTTTATAACACTCCCCCTTGGAGACCAGTGTCACAATCGTCTTTTGCTTAACGTCTTTATTGCCTCGTTAAAAACCTTTCAAAAAAAAAAAAAACCCAGTGGGAAAAACCCTAGTAAGGTAAAAAGAGTGCAACCACGTAAGCTCCCCCTCGAATGATTAGTCATAAGTCCTTCTGATGCCGCATTCCAATGTTATGGACATGTTTTCTGAATATTAAGGTTGGAAGTGATTTTGTGAAGAGATCAGCTGCATTGTCGCATGATCGAATATATCTTACTTCAATCTCTTTATTTCTTTCGAGCTCTTGAGTATAGGAGAAGAACTTTGGATGTATATGTTTTGTCCTATCGCTTTTGATATATCCTTCCTTCATTTGAGCAACACATGCCGCATTATCTTCATATAAGATAGTTGGCTCCGTACTTTCGTCAATCCCACTACTTGTACATATGTGTTGGTTTATTGATCTTAACCATACACACTCTCTACTTGCTTCATGGAGTGCGATCATCTCAGCGTGATTTGAAGATGTGGCCACGAGTGTTTGTTTCTGAGAGCGCCAAGATATAGCAGTGCCTCCGATCGTGAAAACGTATCCTGTTTGCGACCGAGCTTTATGTGGATCTGAAAGGTATCCTGCATCTGCAAAACCAACCATTTGACCTTTTGAATCTTTTTGGATAAAACAAGCCCAAATCAATGGTCCCTTGGAGGTAACGAAAGACATGCTTAATTCCATTCCAATGTCTTTGTGTGGGAGATGAGCTGAATCTTGCCAAAAGATTAACGGCAAATGATATATCAGGCCGTGTGCAGTTTGTAAGATACATTAACGCTCCGATTGCACTTAGATATGGTACTTCAGGACCAAGTATCTCTTCATTTTCCGCAGATGGTTGAAATGGATCATTTTCAATGTTAAGTGATCTTACGATCATCGGAGTGCTAAGAGGAGTTGATTTATTCATGTTAAAACGTTTCAATACTCTTTTAGTATATGTGGATTGATGCACGAATATACCATTTTGAGAATGCTCAATTTGTAGGCCAAGACAATACTTTGTTTGTCCGAGATCTTTCATCTCAAATTCTCCTTTCAGATAGTCTGATGCCTTTTGTATTTCCTTCTGAGTTCCAATAATATTAAGATCATCAACATACACTGCGATTATCACAAATCCGGATGTTGTTTTCTTGATGAAGACACATGGGCATATAGGATCGTTCACGTATCCTGCTTTTGTTAAATGTTCACTGAGACGGTTATACCACATACGTCCAGACTGTTTTAACCCATATAGTGATCTTTGTAATTTTATCGCACATAGCTCTTTAGATTTTGAGCTTAATGCTTCTGGCATTTTAAATCCATCAGGAACTTTCATGTAGATTTTAGTATCTAATGATCCATATAGATATGCTGTGACAACATCCATGAGACGCATCTCGAGATTTTTATCAGCGGCTAGACTCATCAGGAATCTAAATGTGATTGCATCCATAACAGGAGAATATGTTTCTTCATAGTCAATTCCAGGTCTTTGAGAAAAGCCTTGAGCCACAAGACGAGCTTTGTATCTCGTAACCTCATTTTTCTCATTTCTCTTTCGAACGAAAACCCATTTGTATCCAACTGGTCTCACATCTGCAGGTGTGAGTACAATAGGTCCAAATACTTCTCGCTTATTAAGTGAATCAAGTTCGGTTTGTATTGCATCTTTCCATTGTTTCCAATCATGTCTCTTTTGACATTCATAAACAGATTTTGGTTCTGGATCTTCGATTTCCTCATTTATTTCTGTTGACACAATATATGAGAAAACATCATCGACATCATCCTTTTCATTTCTTTTCCATATCTTCTTATTGTGGATATAGTTGATGGAAATCTCATGATTCATTTCTGATTCATGATGTTCCATTTTGTCAGTATCCTCATCATTTGTTCCTTCCAAAATACTTTCTGATAATTTGGGTGTGTCATTTATCTCGACATCTTTTTGTTTTCTGGAATTTTTATTCTTAGAACCAGCAGGTCTCCCACGCTTCAGACGTGTTTTGGATTCACGTGTATCATTTGCTTTTCCTTGCTCATTTGTTATTTTGATACAAGCAGGAGCATTTGCAGCTGGTATATGAGATTTAGTTACCGTCTTGGTATCCGCAAACGCATCAGGTAGCTGATTTGCTATACTCTGTAAATGCATAATTCGTTGAACTTCTAGTTCTGACTCTTTAGTAGGAGGATCAAGATATAACAATGAAGGTACACTCCATTTAATCTCATTTCCTATGTTTTTGTTATCTCCCCCTAGAACTGGGAATACTTTCTCATCAAAATGACAATCGGCAAAACGTGCCGTAAAGACATCACCCGTCTGTGGTTCTAGGTACCGTATGATTGATGGAGAATCATAACCAACATATATTCCTAATCTCCTTTGTGGTCCCATTTTTGTACGTTGTGGTGGTGCTACAGGCACATATACTGCACAACCAAAGATTCTTAAATGAGAAATGTTTGGTTCTCGACCAAACGCTAATTGTAGTGGAGAATACTTATGGTACGCACTTGGTCTGATCCGAATGAGTGTTTCTGCATGCAAAATGGCATGTCCCCATACAGAGGTAGGAAGTTTTGATCTCATGATCAATGGCCTTGCAATCAATTGCAGTCGCTTAATTAAAGATTCAGCCAAACCATTTTGCGTATGAACATGAGCCACAGAATGTTCAACTTCAATTCCTGTTACCATACAATAATCATTGAATGCTTGAGATGTGAACTCACCATCGTTGTCTAGTCTAACTCTTTTAATGGTATAATCAGGAAACTGGGCTCGCAGTTTGATTATCTGAGTTAAAAATCTTGCAAATGCCATATTTCGAGATGACAATAGACAAACGTGTGACCATCTACTGGATGCGTCAATTAATACCATAAAATACTGGAATGGTCCACAAGGTGGATGTATTGGTCCACATATATCGCCTTGAATTCTTTCAAGGAACTTTGGTGATTCCTTATCAATTTTGGTTGGCGATGGCCTTATGATCAATTTTCCAAGAGAACATGCAACACATGTCATTTTATTGCCTTGAGAAATCTCATGGATTTTCAGTGGATGGCCATGTGAGCTTTCTATGATTTTACGCATCATTGTGGTGCCTGGATGACCGAGGCGATCATACCATAATGTGAACTCTTCTGGATTTTGTTTCACTATAATATTTGATTCGATTTCATCAATATAAGTATGATGCAATCCTGAAGGGAGTTCTGGGAACTTCTCCAATATGTGTTTTCTCCCACATTTATCAGAAGTTACATATATGTACTTCTTTCCATCCTCAGTTGCAGACTGAGTATCATATCCGTGAAGATATATGTCTTTAAAACTCAACAAATTTCTTTTGGAATTCGGAGAATATAGAGCATTGTTTATGGAGAATTTTGTTCCATTTGGTAATGTAAAGTTTGTTTTACCAGTTCCTTCAATCACGTCTGCAGGACCTGATATCGTATTGACAAAAATTCTTTTTGGTTTTATGTCAGAGAAATATCTTTTTTGTCTCAGAATAGTGTGCGTTGTTCCACTATCTAGTATACAAATTTCTCGAACCCGTTTCTTGGATTTTGTTCCATTAGCATTGTGATCCATGTCTGTAATTGTCATAAACATTAATAAAAAGAAAAACATGGAAATCATTTATATATTAATCATATAAGAAACACACATAATAATTATACATTAGTGTGATGTTAAAGACATCATTATTTGCTTAAGACAGAAAATTATACATAACAATACTTATGACTATTCAATAGTCTTATTACAAGCATTTCAGTTCTCTTCAGGAGTAATCTAGTCCAGCTCATTTGCGAAATCAGAGGCTTCGAGGTACGTTGTCCCCTCAAAATTTTCGGTGAGATTCACTTCTTTAGCTTTGCCTTTCGTAGACTCTTTATATAACTTACACAGATGTGGAGGAGTACGACAGGTACGGGACCAATGTCCTTTACATCCACATCTATAACAAACAGTTTCATGTTTCTGAGTGGTATCCACTTGGGTTTCTTTACCCTTAGAAACTTGTTCGGATCTTACCCATTTGTTAGATCCTCTCCATTTGGGACTGTAAGGTTTTCCACGTTTATTGTTGAAACGGCGACCACGATTCCAATTTGTTTGGATTCTCCTCTCTGAGTTTTCTATCGCCGTAGCATTCACTTCGGGGAATGCCTTCGCTCCTGTAGGTCGAGAATTGTGGTTTTTAATAAGGAGCTCATTGTTCTTTTCAGCCAACATGAGCGCAACCATCAATTCAGAAAATCTCGTGTACCCACATTTTCTGTAAATTTCGGGTAGGAAGTGAAGTTGTTTGTGGAAAGTGTTGTATGTCTTATTCATCATTTCCGCCTCAGAGACGGGGTTACCACAATACTTCAGTAGTGAAACTATCCTCAGGACGGCAGAATTGTACTCCTCTACCTTTTGAAAATCTTGAAACCTCAGGTTTTTCCACTCTTCTAGAGCGTGAGGGAGATTGATTTCCTTCTGGTTATCGAACCGCTCTTTTAAAGCTTGCCACAGGTCAGCTGGGTCCTCTATGCTCGCATAGTCATGCGTAACATTCTCATCAAGGTGTTTCTTCAGGAAAATTATCGCTTCAGCCTTATGCTCAGGCGGCGATTTGTTACCGATTATAATCGTCTCGGTTAACTTTTTCATCACCAGGTAGGGTTTCACGTTGGTGACCCATCCGACGTAATTTTCACCAGTTATTTTGAGAGCCGGAAACTGAAGATGCTCAATTCTTGCCATTTGTATTTCTAAAAACACAACATAATAAATTTTATTAGAATTTCATATTATTTAAAATGAACCGTTTACATTAATCATGCAAGCAATTACAAAGAAAAACACCGCATAGAAAAGCATAGCAATATTTATGTTAAACTCTATCGGAGTAAATTCTCCAACACAAAGACCGTAAACACCAACAAAAATTATAACCGCACACAAAACTAAAAGCAAACGAATCATCCTATTTTTTTCAGAAAAAGAAAGAAAATCGGAAGAAAATTATTTGAAGGTTTTGAGAGGAGATGAAATGTTATGATGAATTGAATGAATGAAAGATGAGTGTATTTATAGATGAAAATACTGTTCATAGCCGTTTGAAAAAGGGTAAAATTTTGAAAAAATTATTTGTGACCGTTGGGATTAATTTTTTTTTTAGTTATTATTATTTTGTTTCATTTATATATATATATTTGAACTAAAAATCGGTCTAAAAATATCATAATAATCAGTCAACCAAATTTAGTAAATTTCATAATAATTTATATATGTTGCCTAACATTTATATAATATTCATAACATGCAATTATCAATATTATTATGGTGATAAAATTATTTTGTTAAATTATTAAACAAATTATGCGGCAGCACAGCCAAGCCAATAATTATAGTGTATTTATCAATCATGGTTTATTAATGAGATTAAACAAATTATGCGGCGGCACAGCCAAGCCAATAATTATAGTGTATTTATCAATCATGGTTTATTAATGAGGCGACATACCGCCCGCATCAATATATATAAATAATATAAATTAAAACAACCACTATAAAATAATAAATAGTAATAAAGGCGGTATACCGACCATTATAGCAGGGTAAATATGATACATATAAATTTTACCAAATTGCAGAGTGATCGTGCTGATAACGTGTTATAAAATATTTATGATTTTATTAGATTGAGAAATCTTAAAAAGGGCAGAATTTTTATACCCGTAGAGAGAAGATAATACTAGAATAAAATAAACTATCAGAGAGAGAATTATTATAAGAGGGAGAAGAGAAGGTGTAATTTTTTCGACGATCGCGAAACGATCGTTTATATAGAAGTGAAAAAGTAAGTTACTGTGCGTGCATAGTGACGGTGGGCTCCACACAATAATATTTACTCTGCGCGTATTGCTGACTTTGTATTCCTTCACGTTTATAACAGAAAGACATTTTTAGTAAAAAAATTACTAAATCGCATATAACTCTTAAAATTTCAAAACCGATCTTGTCAAAAATTTCAAGACCGATCTTGTTAATAAACATTACTTATACTCTTACTATTCATTGATACTATTATTCCTTGATACTAGCGTAAACGTCAACTAATAAAAACACGAAAAATCTAATTATGTTCTATGATCACAAAATTTTATGTCTTTATTCATTATGCACGGGGTATGATACTACTTATATAACAAAGGATAAAGATAGACTCGGTGTTATAATCGCTCAACCGGTGTACTAGTTAAATTAAAATAATATTGCAGAAATTCCAAATGCAAAAGCGATGATTTATATACAACATAATCTATCACATAATTCTTAGGAATTTTATCTAAAATAATCGATTGCTTATATCTTTTAAAAGTTGAATTTAGACCCATACAAGATATAAAAAAATATTTGTAGTTCTTGTAAGAATGAGACTTGTCAAATTCTTTCCCAAATAGAAAAGAAGAGAAAAAAGATTGTTTGAAATGAGGATGGATATTTGTTCGGACAGAACTGATTTGGAGATCTTACGAAGTGGGACCAACTTAAAATATAGTACTTTCGACCAACGACCAATTGGCCAACAAACGATTGTGGTCCACGTCAGCCTCCCTTCTTTTTCTGACCACCAGACTCTTTAAATATAAATTGTTAATATTTTTTACTTTTGTCCGTTGTAGGTTTTTCACGACCTATCATTAACAATCCCCTCTCACGCTCTCAGCTTTCACGTTAAAAATGAACAGTGGACGCGCAAAAACAGAGATATTTATAATTTTTGAATAATAACAAGCTGGAAAATCTACAAACGAATGAGCTTCTTGTGCTACATGCGATTCCTAGTTTGCAAGCACCAAATAGATAGAGGTGCCAAATAAACCTAAGCCAAAAATTCAAACCAAATCCGATCCGATAAAAATGAATCCGAACTAATCTTAATCCGACATAAGTATCGAATGAATCTTGTTTTACGGTAGTTCGGATTATGAGTTTTAACCGAACCAAATCCGAACTTAAATGGATATCCGAAAAACCCGAAACTTTAAAATTCCAATAAGACTCGTACCATAGAAAATCTCAATTTATAATATGTATCCAAAACACACTAAGATATAATTGAGTAATTACAATAATTAATTATTAAATGAATAATTAAGTCAAATACTTAATTTAATATATATTTTATTTGGTCAATATAAATATTTTATGTTTAAATTGTATTTGAAGTTTAGTTATAAAAAGAATTGTTTTAAAGTTTAAACAATGTTGTTGTTTTAAAATTTAAAAAATGTTTTACGTTTATAGTATGTTAATTGTTAATTTGATATTTTATGTTTCATTATGTGTGATTTAAAGTTATATCAGTTTATATCAACATGATGTACACATGATCTTATGAGTAAACTTGAACGAATCCGAACCGAACTTTTATAATATCCGGATGGAACTAATTTTCATAAATCCGAAAACATGAAATCCGATTGAACGTGAACGAAACCCGGTTGGAACCCTTAGTGCCCAACCATGAAATAGATATGTAATTATATATATAATATGACCTTTTTGTAAATTCATTTCAATGATTTTGCTCACAAGTGACATACAAAATTAAATGTTGGTGTTCCGAAAATAACCTCCAACTTTCATCTCCTCCGTTCATTACATCTAGTTAGTGTCTAATCATGAATTTCAAAATTTTATGGAAGAATGTTTCTTTATTACTTTTATGAAGCTAATTATACTCAAATCGTTACATGTTTGTTTGTGAATAGGATATACTCCCTCCGTTTCATATTAAGTGTCGTTTTAGAAAAGTTTTTTTGTTACAAAATAAGTGTCGTTTTCGATTTTCGATACAACATTTATTAATTTTATGATGCAGTTTATTTTTCTATTGGTTGAAATATGGTTAGATGTATAAGTAATTGTGTTT
This sequence comes from Moricandia moricandioides, assembly GCA_905132885.1. Lineage (NCBI taxonomy): Eukaryota > Viridiplantae > Streptophyta > Magnoliopsida > Brassicales > Brassicaceae > Moricandia > Moricandia moricandioides. The sequence goes on from CAJHQQ010003566.1 coordinate 32,876, forward strand.
TTATATAAAAAATATGCAAAATTAATTATTTTCTTAATCTGTGTGCAAAAACCTAAAATGACACTTATAATGAAACGGATGTAGTATAACTATAACATTTGCAAGATTCGTGTTTAATGGCAAAAGCCACGAGCAGCCGCAGTTTCTTAGGGCCCAATACAGTTTCATCACCTCCTCCACTTAAGTCGGTGTGGAGTCCACTTGATATAACAAAAAATTAGTTATTAAAAGAATGTAGCCTATAAATGAGTTTCTTTAGTCATTTAAAACGAGCCTTAAATTAGTAAGAAAAAAAAATAGCCAACAAAAAAAATTAGTAGTACTCATAGGATTGTGATCTATATTCCACAATAAACGGTGACCTAGAAAAAAACATGAAGGTGAAAACAATATTAAATAAAAAGATGGTCCTAGGAAAATCATGACTACTAGATATTTTCTAAACCATTTAGTATACAAATAAAAAAAATCAGTTATTAAAAACTTAAGCCTAAAAATGAGTTTAGTCGATTTAAACGCGAGTTATATTGGTAAGGAAAACTACAAAATTACAAAGAAAAAGTAGACGTAAATATTACTATCGCACTCCTATGTTTGTGAAAACACTTTATTCAAATTTCACAAAAATGGTGATCCAAAAAATGAAGGATAAAAACAACACTAAACAAAACGATGTGACATAACAAAATTATCAGAAAACTAGTTATAAGAATCACCTGGCTCTCAAATAAAGCTAAATCAGGATTAGCTGAAAGTTGCATATCAATTAATATTGTATTGTTGATTTTGAAAATTTATGTGCATCAATAAAAAAATAATATTGATTAGGTCGAACCAAGATAAACTCGTGATTAAAATCGACATTTGGGGGATAGGCGCCAAAAGCCTACGGTACAGTATGCTTTTAGAGATTAGAAAATTTATTTTTAATGACATAAAAATAATTTCTAAAGGAAAAGAAATATCATTTTTTTTTAAAAATGAAGATCTAAAGTTGTTATTAGGACAGAGGATGTTGAATGGTGCAAATATATGGAACTTACCTGTTGCTTATGACAAGCTTGGAGTTCGGTATAGACTATGGAGAAACGCAGTAGATCGTGGGGATGATAAATTACCCTTCTTCGGCTAACTGTAATCTAATGTTTGAGTGACGTGGAAGAAAAGTTTTAGCAGCTCTCATTCGCCACTGACCTTACACGAAATGTGTTAGTTTTTTTTTTGTCTGGTTCATTGTCGCAGCAGAGAAGCTTGGCTTCGAGTAAACGGTTTGGGTGGTTTGTGGATTCATCTTTGAAGACTATGAAACAAAACTTTTGCTTAGATAAAGAAAGACATTACTCATTGTAAATCAGAAGAAGAAATAATGTTTACAAAAAAAAAGAATATCAAATTTTGAAACTAGTATAAAAATAATTTAAAACATAGTAAATGATTTATCCAGGTCAACAATATACAAACTTAAACCTATTTGCATCAATCAATTGTGTTGCTCTTAAATTTCTTAAATTTTTTCGAATTTAATTCGTATTTGTTCAGTATCAAACAGGTAAGTCACAATTAAATCATAAATTTTGATATATATTTTTATACTAGATATTTTCTTGCACTATGCACATATATAATAACTTTTTTAAAAATATATTTATTATGTTAATTTTTTACTTATTTTATTCAATTTTATAAATATAAAGTAATCATTTGTAATTGAGTTCTATTTAATTTATTATTTTAAGGGAAAATCTCTCAAATAGACTTTGTTTAAGTTTTCGTCAAAAAATAGAATTTAAGAAAAAATGATCAAAATATACCTTTTTATTTTAAAAATTTTAATATTTTTGACTTTTAAAAAAAAAAAAAAACCTCACCCAAGGAGTAAAATGATCAAAATAGATTTTATTAAAAAGCGTAAATATACATTTACTCCTTGCGTAAATATGCCTTTATCTCTAATTTTAATCTACACTGACATTTAATTTTAAATAATTTTTTTTTATGAAATAATAATTTTACACATCTTTTTATTTTTATATTATAATGATCTACATACATAGCACATTTTTATTAATTTATGTCATCATTTTATTCTTGTAGTGATTATAGACTTAAACAACCAATTGTTAAATATTATATATGATATTAATGTAAAATGAATGATATAATTATTTAAAATAAATAGTACATATTTTAAAAATATTTTTTGTCAAGGTATATAAAAATTTGTAGATATAAACCATAAGTAGTTTGCATAGAAGTTTTATTTGTAGCATAAATAATACTATAAAAACTGTTTACATATGTTTATCTATATTTTATATCTTAAGCATGAACTATAATACCATCTATATATTATATTTAATTAAATCATAAAATGACAGTATACAAAATATTTTTCATAAAACTAATATATAATAAAAAATACATTTTCACCATTTATAATTTTCATTTAAAACATTGAATATATATATATATATGTATAATCTCAATATATATTAAATGAGATTTTATGATCATTTTTATATTGTTATAACAAAAAGTTAAACCATTGATCACAAAAATTTCAATGTGAATTTTAACAGTTTTAGGGTCTAACTGGGGTAACCACAGCGGTTGCAGGCATTTGCCGATGCGGGTAGTTGCGGTTTTAAGTGTTATTAAGAGATTTGGACAACTGATACAACAATTAATAACTATTGCGCTTGAGATATCCTTATGACTCGTTACCTACCGACATCATTATTGGTTAAATAATAAATTAGCAATATTTACATTTTGTATAATTATATAAATATTAAAAATTATATTATACTATATTTATAAAATTATACTATTATTTTTGTAAATTATAGAATTTTTTTAAAAAAATTTATAATATAAATAATATATATATAATATTTGTTTTGTAGTTCTATTATTTCAATTTAAAATTTTAATTTTAATTTTTATATTTACATAATTTTTTTGAAAGAACAATTTTTTAACCTTTCCGCAACCGCAAACGCTAGCTGTAACCAACTATTAGATTTTAGAGGTTTATATCGGTTTGAAGCAATTATAGCGTTTTTCATGATTGTTGCAAAATGCCAACAACCGTTACCAACCGTAAAAACTGCATTTTTCTGGTGATAGTGGGGAAACCGGTCATTCCCTTAGTAATTTATAATCGTTTAAAAAAATTCAAAATATAACATATAAAAAAAATCTATTTTTTTATTATATGCTTAATGTGATTGTTTATTTTTTTTTAAAATATATATAAAAAATAAAAATAATGAAATATACAAAAATTGTTATTAAATATTAATTATTCAAAATTATTAATTATCGTATATTTGGTAATCATATTAAGTAAATCAATAACTTTTATTTAAGGAAATAATGAAGAATGTTCTTTTATAATCGATTCTTCTGATGTCTGATTAATTCAAGTTTTATAGTATGATCTTAATTATATATAACATCTTGTTTGCGGAACATAATCCTTATGTTAAGGGTATTTTGATAAAATCGTAGAAGCTCGGATCAGTGAAGATTTGGGAGAGATCGCGACAAGGACTTTAAGTGGATCACACACGTGACTTGCATGTGACTGGTTCCCTCATCGCTGGAACATATTCACTCTTCAGCTTTGGGTCCTACAATGGCTTCTAAGTTCTGACCTTTGATTATTCTCACATACCTCATTCATTATATATATATATATATATATAATGTATACGAATTAGAGAGGGTATTGAACAAAAGAAAGAGAGGGTGAAATTTACACTCAAAACCACATTTTGTCTTTTCAAATACATATGAAAATCACATTCTTTTTTTTTTCACTAATATTTTTTACTATTTTTCACTAATAATACATATTTTTCACTAATATCTTTTTATAAATGTTAAAATATAAAAAATTATATATCAAAATGGATATAAAACATAGGAAATACAAAGAAAATATTTTCTTTAAATATCTAAAAAATAAAATATAGATAAATTACATATCAAAATGTAAAATAAACAATAGTGACATCGTCATGTTTCTCCTATCAACAGTTTTTCTTTCCACATTTATCGTATTTACGTTTTTTGTCTACTTTTTCTTTATCTGTTTTTTTTGTCAACAAAATTGTTGTACATACATTTTTGTTTGTGTTAAAATCTAAAAAAAATGTAAAAATAGGTGTTAAATATAGAATAAAATGATGATTTTTAATAGCATTTTTTTTATTTTAAACATCAAAAACTACAACAACCAAAAAATACATTACGCGGTGAAAATATATAATAATAATAATAATAATATAGAGTACACATCAAAATCTCTCCCAAGTATCAACCATCTCCTTCTTCATTTCTCTAATTAAAGTCATCTAGCACACGGGGAAATTTCGTCCACAAACACTCTCGGGTTCAGTGATTGTGCCCCTCCTTCATAATGTCACTCAATGTATAAACAAAGACCATTTATAAAGCGCACTCTATATTTTGGTACGTAAGAACTAAGAAGATTTGTTTTATTTTACCTAATAACCATTAATAAAGAGTTTGATTGTCAGCAAGAGAATTACTAATCCATTAAAGTGGTGTAAGTTATTGGTGTAACTCGGTTAGGTTATAGATTTAACTGCCCATAGCATGCGTCCAAATAGCTTAACTCGTCACGGACATGATATATGCGGTTTACGAATATGTATCCAAACTCGCACAGCATGATTTAGCGGTTTTTCGGGCCAACCCCCAGGTTAGGCTAGCTTCAAACCAAATTATAATGCATACACCTAAAAATAATGCAAACCTTTATTATTACATGAAGCTGCATCGATCTAAGATGGTGTTGAAGCACCATACTTCCTACACACGCCAGATGCAATACTTCATAAGATATTTTGATATTACTAGTATGTTGATCACTTGATCATCTTGTTGAAAAAAGAAATGAGACCTAATTTTATAAATAATATATGTATCAGTTCTCATATGAGTTTTACGAAGATTATCACATAAAAACATATACATAATATTGTGTTGCACGAAAGGTTCATCGGACGTTCGCTTCTTGTTTCGGAACCGAAACCGGAATCGGAACCTCGTGGAAGCTTATGGAATATGCTTCCAAAATGCTTCTAAAATATCATATTTAAAAACACATTGAAAACTTAAGGTTCCATTCTTGGAAGCACGTTTCTGTTTAAAAAAATTATGTCATAAATAAATAAAAATATAAAATCATATTTTATTTTTATATAAAATCTAAAATTTAATAGTTAATAGAGAAAATAAAAATATTGAAATATTAAAGACCAATATTATAAATTATCTTTATGCATTGAGTTTTTATTAGAGAAATATCATATATATTCAAATATAATATGTCAATTATTTGAAATATTAAAAATAATTAATATAGTAATTTCTTATAAACTTTATTTATGTGTATTTCACAGTTTTAATGTAAAATTATTTAAAATTACTATAAATGAATAAATGATGTAGTTTAAATTTGAAGCATACATATATTTCTACTCATAAATTTTATAAAACTTTATATATATATATATATATCGATATACGCTTCAAACAAGAATCCACTTCCTAATTGTTTATAAAATCTCGCTTCTACGCTTCCATACAATTCCGCTTCACAAGACTACATCAGACATAAAGACCTTTATAGCAAACAGTGGATTACTTTTACAACTTAATTAATTGGTTTGGGCTTGAACAGTTCAATCAGATGGTTCTGATTGGTTCTTCTATGTAGCAAAACAACAATACATATAAAAAATAATTCATCTTACCTAACAGAGAAAAGAGAATCTTAGAGTGACTTATTTGTTTTTCAAATGAGGGTAGAAATTGATTGTAAAAGTCTGAAACAATTTGATCTTAGACAAACAGAAACATGAAGGTGAAACAGTTACATCTTACCGAAACCAGAGCTAGAACAGCTCATCACGAAGATATCTTTTTTCAGCTCATTACATAAATCTGGTCATCTGAAACAAGCATAAGAACCTTGACAATCCTCACTCGGCTTCATTTTGAGTAGTTCACCAACACTCATATCTTACCTTGGCTTTTTTTATGACTCTAATTTTTGAATTCTCACTAACAATTTGTACGAGGTTATACAAATTTAACGTGGATATATCACACTCAACCCGCGGACAACCCATAACCCTCTACGGTCTAATCAGTGCAACCCGCAGATCATATGGGTCCGGCTTGCGTAACCCACAATTTTCCTAGAAAGTTTGTGATATGTCCAGATCCTCCCCACAACGGTTTTACTTGGGCCGTGGTCTGTATTGACATCTCTGCATAATAGATAACTGACCCTATCAAATCTCATTTTCTTGATTAGTTTCAATAAGAACCAGACTAACCAATAAAACTAGAAACTAAATAATTGACCCGTCCCGTTAGCCCGGAATCGTAGGCCAAATAAAACATTTTTTTCTTGTTAAACGAATAGTAACTTCTTTTGCCCAAAAGTCAAAACCATAAATAAAAGAGTAACAAAATCTAACATTAGAATTTTCTGTTTAAAATGAGGAAATAGAAAACAGAGTTTTGATAGAAATCGACTGCATGACCATCTCATCTGTAGATCTTGTGACGTATACATGCAAGCAAAGTCCACGGCCTAATCTCTAGTGGGGGTGTTCGGCTTCAATCCCTTTAAACTTTTCTTTTTTTAAAGAAAACTTTTCATGCGTTCTGGGACTAGGTTCAGAGCTTTGATCAAAAGAGTATGCGTTAGTTAATAGCGATTCTGGACATTCAGAGCTTTCTGGTACGACGGGGTGAGTAGGAGGAGCTATTACATCAACATCATAAATTAATGATCCACAGTAAGAGATCGAAGCCTACCAAAGAACTCCTTTTGTCACCTCTGACACGATCCGAGACTACGACCAAACTTGGTGGAGGAGGATGGTCCAATTCCCATAAACGAATGTCAATGAGCATCCTATTACGTCTCCAGGGCTTATCATCCCCTGGAAATTTTTTATATCAATACAATAAGAGAACAAAAAGTTTGGAGAGGTAATATAGAATAATTTACCTCTAGGAAGGAAGTAGATTCTGGAATCCCACGTCTTGTTACGCAGAAACTCACCACCCAAAGTCCCATTCTTCTCATCAACATAAGCCCAAACTTATAATGTTGTTACATGTTATTTTGATTAAGCGTACCAATAAACTATACTTATGTTGTTACATTCTGGGGTACGCGAGCATGTTACATAAGTTACATAACCATAACACAGTTACAACTTAACGCTATGATTTTCTTTTTAATTTTGAGATGAAAAAGGTTGCCTAAGGATTATATCATATTAGCTAACATTTACACCAAAAAAAGATATATCATATTAGCTCGCAGAATTGCAAGAAGTCTATGTTATTCAAGCTGCATAAAATCTACTCAGAAACGATTTTTTTGATAATATACAAATTTCAATCCTTTAACGTTTTGAAATCTATTTAGTTTGTACTCAGGTCTTTATCTTAGTCATTCCTTAAATTCTCAAAAGATACTTACACAACTAGTATTTTGCGTTCCTTTTTATTTAGTTTCAGTTATTTTGCCTTGGTTGCGTCAAAAGAAGAAGAAGATACTATCTTTAGACTCTTAAAGCATTTAAAAAGTGGTAGAGACAGCATCGATTCAAAGACAACATGTACTTGTGAGTGCATGAACCATTGGGGTGGGGTGGGGGAAAGGGCAAGCAAAATGTCTAATCCACTAATAAAAAATGGTCTATAGCCAGTAAAAGTTCGTGACTATATAAAACTTTAGCCACGAAAAACATGACTACGTTTGTAACAAATTTATATTATTACAAATCGTAATGAAAAGCTACAAATTTACCACGATAGTTTCTTGGCTAAAGTATCATGTTTGTTGGACCTGAATCTCTATCCATCCATAAAGGTATTTGGGGTTGGAGAATGTGAAATTGATAGAAGGCGGTCAGCCTTTGATCTCGAACTTGGCGTGGGCTTAAGGTCGAATGCTCGAGAAGTTACTATAGTGCAAAGTTTCTATTTTCAACTTAGAGCTTAAAAATATGTTTAGGGTTTAAAAAATATATTTAAGGTTTAGACTTCAAAAAAGCACGAAAAATCGTGGCAAATTGTGGATGTTTTATATATAGTTACAAAAGAAAAAGATATTTTGGTGGATTAGCTACGATATTATTCACTATTTACTTCGTAACTACTTTGCAATGAAATATTCGTGCAAAACTATATCTAATCTTAATCATGTTTTTCATGGTAATTTCATAGTTTTATCACGAATTTGATATGAATTGCCAAATTTCTGATTTCATGTTTTTTTCGTTGCTTTTAAAAAATAATCACGAATTTTTTTGTGACTATTTTATAACTATAGCCAAAATCTACTAGTGGATAGATGTGGTCAGCTCGTGCCGTAAGGTATTGCATTGTGTAGTCAACTTCTTGAAGACAAACAAACGCTTTACTCATATACACAGGTGTTCATTAAATAAAGAAAACTAGCAACAAACCTGTTTTACTTAAAAACCTCAATACATAAATTTGTATCTAATCAAACTTTCATCCAAGATGGAATTAAAATGTTTACAATTCCCATTTTGGAGATTAAAACTTAAA
>CAJHQQ010003567.1:0-41491 GCA_905132885.1 Moricandia moricandioides
AATTTTGATTTGGACTCATAAATCAGTGGATAATCCACCATGATGCTGAATCAATATCATAGGAGTTATGATGAAGAAGTTATCCCACTTTAACTCGAAGTGGAATCCAGTTTACCCTTTTTGGAGACTTTGACAATTTCTTCTTGATACTAATAAAACTAGAATGAATCGCGAAGTAAGAAGCTTGATTTGGACTCATTAATCAGTGTAGAATCACCCTGAAATAGAATCAATATCATAGGAGTTATGATGAAGATGTTATTCCACTTTTAACCGAAGTGATTCCAGTTTACCCTGTTTGGAGATTTGGCAATTTCTTCTTGATTCTAATCAAACCAGAATGAATCAAGATGTAAGAATATTGATTTGGACTCATAAATCACTGTATAATCATCCTGAAGTTGAATCAATATCACTGGACTTATGATGAAGAAGTTATCCCACTTTTAACCGAAGTGATTCCAGTTTACCATGTTTGGAGATTTGGCAATTTATTCTTGATACTAATAAAACCAGAATGAATCACGATGTAAGAAGCTTGATTTGGACTCATTAATCAGTCTAGAATCACCCTGAAGTTGAATCAAGATCATAGGAGTTATGAGGAAGAAGTTATCCCACTTTTAACCGAAGTTATTCCAGTTTACCCTGTTTGGAGATTTGGCAATTTCTTCTTGATTCTAATCAAACCAGAATGAATCACGATGTAAGAATCCTGATTTGGACTCATTAATCAGTTTCAAATCACCCTGAAGTTGAAGCAAGATCATAGGAGTTATGATGAAGAAGTTATCCCACTTTTAACCAAAGTGATTCCAGTTTGCCCTGTTTTGAGATTTGGCAATTTCTTCTTGATACAAATAAATCCAGAATGAATCACGATGTAAGAAGCTTGATTTTGACTCATAAATCAGTGTAGAATCACCCTGAAGTTGAATCAAGATCATAGGAGTTATGATGAAGAAGTTATCCCACTTTTAACCGAAGTGATTCCAGTTTGCCCTGTTTGGAGAGTTTGCAATTTCTTCTTGATTTTAATCAAACCATAATGAATCAAGATGTAAGAATTTTGATTTGGACTCATAAATCAGTGGGTAATCACCATGATGTTGAATCAATATCATAGGAGTTATGATGAAGAAGTTATCCCACTTTTAACCGAAGTGGATCCAGTTTATCCTGTTTGGAGATTTGGCAACTTCTTCTTGATACTAATAAAACCAGAATAAATCACGATGTAAGAAGCTTGATTTGGACTCATTAATCAGTGTATAATCACCCTGAAATTGAATCAATATCATAGGAGTTATGATGAAGATGTTATTCCACTTTTAACCGAAGTGATTCCAGTTTACCCTGTTTGGAGATTTAGCAATTTCTTCTTGATTCTAATCAAACCAGAATGAATCAAGATGTAAGAATCTTGATTTGGACTCATTAATCAGTGTATAATCATCCTGAAGTTGAATCAGTATCATTGGACTTATGATGAAGAAGTTATCCCACTTTTAACCGAAGTGATTCCAGTTTGCCCTGTTTGGAGATTTGGCAATTTCTTCTTGATACTAATCAAACCAGAATGAATCACGATGTAAGAATCCTGATTTGGACTCATTATTCTGTTTCGAATCACCCTGAAGTTGAAGCAAGATCATAGGAGTTATGATGAAGAAGTTATCCCACTTTTAACCAAAGTGATTCCTGTTTACCCTATTTGGAGATTTGGCAATTTGTTCTTGATTTTAATCAAACCATAATGAATCAAGATGTAAGAATCTTGATTTGGACTCATAAATCAGTGGATAATCACCCTGATGTTGAATCAGTATCATAGGAGTTACGATGAAGAAGTTATCCCACTTTTAACCGAAGTGATTCCAGTTTACACTGTTTGGAGATTTGGCAATTTCTTCTTGATTCTAATCAAACCAGAATGAATCACGATGTAAGAATCTTGATTTGGACTCATTAATCAGTTTCGAATCACCCAGAAGTTGAAGCAAGATCATAGGAGTTATGATGAAGAAGTTATTCCATTTTTATTCAAAGTGATTCTAGTTTGCCCTTTTTTGAGATTTTGCAATTTCTTCTTGATACAAATAAATCCAGAATGAATCACGATGTAAGAAGCTTGATTTGGACTCATTAATCAGTGTAGAATCACCCTGAATTTGAATCAAGATCATAGGAGTTATGATGAAGATGTTATTCCACTTTTAACCGAAGTGATTCCAGTTTACCCTGTTTGGAGATTTGGCAATTTCTTCTTGATTCTAATCAAACCAAAATGAATCAAGATGTAAGAATTTTGATTTGGACTCATAAATCAGTGGATAATCACCATGATGCTGAATCAATATCATAGGAGTTATGATGAAGAAGTTATCCCACTTTTAACCGAAGTGAATCCAGTTTACCCTTTATGGAGATTTGACAATTTCTTCTTGATACTAATAAAACTAGAATGAATCACGATGTAAGAAGCTTGATTTGGACTCATTAATCAGTGTAGAATCACCCTGAAATAGAATCAATATCATAGGAGTTATGATGAAGATGTTATTCCACTTTTAACCGAAGTGATTCCAGTTTACCCTGTTTGGAGATTTGGCAATTTCTTCTTGATTCTAATCAAACCAGAATGAATCAAGATGTAAGAATATTGATTTGGACTCATAAATCACTGTATAATCATCCTGAAGTTGAATCAATATCACTGGACTTATGATGAAGAAGTTATCCCACTTTTAACCGAAGTGATTCCAGTTTACCATGTTTGGAGATTTGGCAATTTATTCTTGATACTAATAAAACCAGAATGAATCACGATGTAAGAAGCTTGATTTGGACTCATTAATCAGTCTAGAATCACCCTGAAGTTGAATCAAGATCATAGGAGTTATGAGGAAGAAGTTTATCCCACTTTTAACCGAAGTTATTCCAGTTTACCCTGTTTGGAGATTTGGCAATTTCTTCTTGATTCTAATCAAACCAGAATGAATCACGATGTAAGAATCCTGATTTGGACTCATTAATCAGTTTCAAATCACCCTGAAGTTGAAGCAAGATCATAGGAGTTATGATGAAGAAGTTATCCCACTTTTAACCAAAGTGATTCCAGTTTGCCCTGTTTTGAGATTTGGCAATTTCTTCTTGATACAAATAAATCCAGAATGAATCACGATGTAAGAAGCTTGATTTGACTCATAAATCAGTGTAGAATCACCCTGAAGTTGAATCAAGATCATAGGAGTTATGATGAAGAAGTTATCCCACTTTTAACCGAAGTGATTCCAGTTTGCCCTGTTTGGAGAGTTTGCAATTTCTTCTTGATTTTAATCAAACCATAATGAATCAAGATGTAAGAATTTTGATTTGGACTCATAAATCAGTGGATAATCACCATGATGCTGAATCAATATCATAGGAGTTATGACGAAGAAGTTATCCAACTTTTAACCGAAGTGAATCCAGTTTACCCTTTTTGGAGATTTGACAATTTCTTCTTGATACTAATAAAACTAGAATGAATCACGATGTAAGAAGCTTGATTTGGACTCATTAATCAGTGTAGAATCACCCTGAAATAGAATCAATATCATAGGAGTTATGATGAAGATGTTATTCCACTTTTAACCGAAGTGATTCCAGTTTACCCTGTTTGGAGATTTGGCAATTTCTTCTTGATTCTAATCAAACCAGAATGAATCAAGATGTAAGAATATTGATTTGGACTCATAAATCACTGTATAATCATCCTGAAGTTGAATCAATATCACTGGACTTATGATGAAGAAGTTATCCCACTTTTAACCGAAGTGATTCCAGTTTACCATGTTTGGAGATTTGGCAATTTATTCTTGATACTAATAAAACCAGAATGAATCACGATGTAAGAAGCTTGATTTGGACTCATTAATCAGTCTAGAATCACCCTGAAGTTGAATCAAGATCATAGGAGTTATGAGGAAGAAGTTATCCCACTTTTAACCGAAGTTATTCCAGTTTACCCTGTTTGGAGATTTGGCAATTTCTTCTTGATTCTAATCAAACCAGAATGAATCACGATGTAAGAATCCTGATTTGGACTCATTAATCAGTTTCAAATCACCCTGAAGTTGAAGCAAGATCATAGGAGTTATGATGAAGAAGTTATCCCACTTTTAACAAAAGTGATTCCAGTTTGCCCTGTTTTGAGATTTGGTAATTTCTTCTTGATACAAATAAATCCAGAATGAATCACGATGTAAGAAGCTTGATTTTGACTCATAAATCAGTGTAGAATCACCCTGAAGTTGAATCAAGATCATAGGAGTTATGATGAAGAAGTTATCCCACTTTTAACCGAAGTGATTCCAGTTTGCCCTGTTTGGAGAGTTTGCAATTTCTTCTTGATTTTAATCAAACCATAATGAATCAAGATGTAAGAATTTTGATTTGGACTCATAAATCAGTGGGTAATCACCATGATGTTGAATCAATATCATAGGAGTTATGATGAAGAAGTTATCCCACTTTTAACCGAAGTGGATCCAGTTTATCCTGTTTGGAGATTTGGCAATTTCTTCTTGATACTAATAAAACCAGAATAAATCACGATGTAAGAACCTTGATTTGGACTCATTAATCAGTGTATAATCACCCTGAAATTGAATCGATATCATAGGAGTTATGATGAAGATGTTATTCCACTTTTAACCGAAGTGATTCCAGTTTACCCTGTTTGGAGATTTAGCAATTTTTTCTTGATTCTAATCAAACCAGAATGAATAAAGATGTAAGAATCTTTATTTGGACTCATAAATCAGTGTATAATCATCCTGAAGTTGAATCAAGATCATAGGAGTTATGAGGAAGAAGTTATCCCACTTTTAACCGAAGTTATTCCAGTTTACCCTGTTTGGAGATTTGGCAATTTCTTCTTGATTCTAATCAAACCAGAATGAATCACGATGTAAGAATCCTGATTTGGACTCATTAATCAGTTTCAAATCACCCTGAAGTTGAAGCAAGATCATAGGAGTTATGATGAAGAAGTTATCCCACTTTTAACCAAAGTGATTCCAGTTTGCCCTGTTTTGAGATTTGGCAATTTCTTCTTGATACAAATAAATCCAGAATGAATCACGATGTAAGAAGCTTGATTTTGACTCATAAATCAGTGTAGAATCACCCTGAAGTTGAATCAAGATCATAGGAGTTATGATGAAGAAGTTATCCCACTTTTAACCGAAGTGATTCCAGTTTGCCCTGTTTGGAGAGTTTGCAATTTCTTCTTGATTTTAATCAAACCATAATGAATCAAGATGTAAGAATTTTGATTTGGACTCATAAATGAGTGGGTAATCACCATGATGTTGAATCAATATCATAGGAGTTATGATGAAGAAGTTATCCCACTTTTAACCGAAGTGGATCCAGTTTATCCTGTTTGGAGATTTGGCAATTTCTTCTTGATACTAATAAAACCAGAATAAATCACGATGTAAGAACCTTGATTTGGACTCATTAATCAGTGTATAATCACCCTGAAATTGAATCGATATCATAGGAGTTATGATGAAGATGTTATTCCACTTTTAACCGAAGTGATTCCAGTTTACCCTGTTTGGAGATTTAGCAATTTCTTCTTGATTCTAATCAAACCAGAATGAATAAAGATGTAAGAATCTTTATTTGGACTCATAAATCAGTGTATAATCATCCTGAAGTTGAATCAGTATCATTGGACTTATGATGAAGAAGTTATCCCACTTTTAACCGAAGTAATTCCAGTTTGCCCTGTTTGGAGATTTGGCAATTTCTTCTTGATACTAATCAAACCAGAATGAATCACGATGTAAGAATCCTGATTTGGACTCATTAATCAGTTTCAAATCACCCTGAAGTTGAAGCAAGATCATAGGAGTTATGATGAAGAAGTTATCCCACTTTTAACCAAAGTGATTCCAGTTTGCCCTGTTTTGAGATTTGGCAATTTCTTCTTGATACAAATAAATCCAGAATGAATCACGATGTAAGAAGCTTGATTTTGACTCATAAATCAGTGTAGAATCACCCTGAAGTTGAATCAAGATCATAGGAGTTATGATGAAGAAGTTATCCCACTTTTAACCGAAGTGATTCCAGTTTGCCCTGTTTGGAGAGTTTGCAATTTCTTCTTGATTTTAATCAAACCATAATGAATCAAGATGTAAGAATTTTGATTTGGACTCATAAATCAGTGGGTAATCACCATGATGTTGAATCAATATCATAGGAGTTATGATGAAGAAGTTATCCCACTTTTAACCGAAGTGGATCCAGTTTATCCTGTTTGGAGATTTGGCAATTTCTTCTTGATACTAATAAAACCAGAATAAATCACGATGTAAGAACCTTGATTTGGACTCATTAATCAGTGTATAATCACCCTGAAATTGAATCGATATCATAGGAGTTATGATGAAGATGTTATTCCACTTTTAACCGAAGTGATTCCAGTTTACCCTGTTTGGAGATTTAGCAATTTCTTCTTGATTCTAATCAAACCAGAATGAATAAAGATGTAAGAATCTTTATTTGGACTCATAAATCAGTGTATAATCATCCTGAAGTTGAATCAGTATCATTGGACTTATGATGAAGAAGTTATCCCACTTTTAACCGAAGTGATTCCAGTTTGCCCTGTTTGGAGATTTGGCAATTTCTTCTTGATACTAATCAAACCAGAATGAATCACGATGTAAGAATCCTGATTTGGACTCATTAATCTGTTTCGAATCACCCTGAAGTTGAAGCAAGATCATAGGAGTTATGATGAAGAAGTTATCCCACTTTTAACCGAAGTGATTCCTGTTTACCCTATTTGGAGATTTGGCAATTTGTTCTTGATTTTAATCAAACCATAATGAATTCAAGATGTAAGAATCTTGATTTGGACTCATAAATCAGTGGATAATCACCCTGATGTTGAATCAGTATCATAGGAGTTATGATGAAGAAGTTATCCCACTTTTAACCGAAGTGATTCCAGTTTACACTGTTTGGAGATTTGGCAATTTCTTCTTGATTCTAATCAAACCAGAATGAATCACGATGTAAGAATCTTGATTTGGACTCATTAATCAGTTTCGAATCACCCAGAAGTTGAAGCAAGATCATAGGAGTTATGATGAAGAAGTTATTCCATTTTTATTCAAAGTGATTCTAGTTTGCCCTTTTTGAGATTTTGCAATTTCTTCTTGATACAAATAAATCCAGAATGAATCACGATGTAAGAAGCTTGATTTGGACTCATTAATCAGTGTAGAATCACCCTGAATTTGAATCAAGATCATAGGAGTTATGATGAAGATGTTATTCCACTTTTAACCGAAGTGATTCCAGTTTACCCTGTTTGGAGATTTGGCAATTTCTTCTTGATTCTAATCAAACCATAATGAATCAAGATGTAAGAATTTTGATTTGGACTCATAAATCAGTGGATAATCACCATGATGCTGAATCAATATCATAGGAGTTATGATGAAGAAGTTATCCCACTTTTAACCGAAGTGAATCCAGTTTACCCTTTTTGGAGATTTGACAATTTCTTCTTGATACTAATAAAACTAGAATGAATCACGATGTAAGAAGCTTGATTTGGACTCATTAATCAGTGTAGAATCACCCTGAAATAGAATCAATATCATAGGAGTTATGATGAAGATGTTATTCCACTTTTAACCGAAGTGATTCCAGTTTACCCTGTTTGGAGATTTGGCAATTTCTTCTTGATTCTAATCAAACCAGAATGAATCAAGATGTAAGAATATTGATTTGGACTCATAAATCACTGTATAATCATCCTGAAGTTGAATCAATATCACTGGACTTATGATGAAGAAGTTATCCCACTTTTAACCGAAGTGATTCCAGTTTACCATGTTTGGAGATTTGGCAATTTATTCTTGATACTAATAAAACCAGAATGAATCACGATGTAAGAAGCTTGATTTGGACTCATTAATCAGTCTAGAATCACCCTGAAGTTGAATCAAGATCATAGGAGTTATGAGGAAGAAGTTATCCCACTTTTAACCGAAGTTATTCCAGTTTACCCTGTTTGGAGATTTGGCAATTTCTTCTTGATTCTAATCAAACCAGAATGAATCACGATGTAAGAATCCTGATTTGGACTCATTAATCAGTTTCAAATCACCCTGAAGTTGAAGCAAGATCATAGGAGTTATGATGAAGAAGTTATCCCACTTTTAACCAAAGTGATTCCAGTTTGCCCTGTTTTGAGATTTGGCAATTTCTTCTTGATACAAATAAATCCAGAATGAATCACGATGTAAGAAGCTTGATTTTGACTCATAAATCAGTGTAGAATCACCCTGAAGTTGAATCAAGATCATAGGAGTTATGATGAAGAAGTTATCCCACTTTTAACCGAAGTGATTCCAGTTTGCCCTGTTTGGAGAGTTTGCAATTTCTTCTTGATTTTAATCAAACCATAATGAATCAAGATGTAAGAATTTTGATTTGGACTCATAAATCAGTGGGTAATCACCATGATGTTGAATCAATATCATAGGAGTTATGATGAAGAAGTTATCCCACTTTTAACCGAAGTGGATCCAGTTTATCCTGTTTGGAGATTTGGCAATTTCTTCTTGATACTAATAAAACCAGAATAAATCACGATGTAAGAACCTTGATTTGGACTCATTAATCAGTGTATAATCACCCTGAAATTGAATCGATATCATAGGAGTTATGATGAAGATGTTATTCCACTTTTAACCGAAGTGATTCCAGTTTACCCTGTTTGGAGATTTAGCAATTTCTTCTTGATTCTAATCAAACCAGAATGAATAAAGATGTAAGAATCTTGATTTGGACTCATAAATCAGTGTATAATCATCCTGAAGTTGAATCAGTATCATTGGACTTATGATGAAGAAGTTATCCCACTTTTAACCGAAGTGATTCCAGTTTGCCCTGTTTGGAGATTTGGCAATTTCTTCTTGATACTAATCAAACCAGAATGAATCACGATGTAAGAATCTTGATTTGGACTCATTAATCAGTTTCGAATCACCCTGAAGTTGAAGCAAGATCATAGGAGTTATGATGAAGAAGTTATCCCACTTTTAACCAAAGTGATTCCTGTTTACCCTATTTGGAGATTTGGCAATTTGTTCTTGATTTTAATCAAACCATAATGAATCAAGATGTAAGAATCTTGATTTGGACTCATAAATCAGTGGATAATCACCCTGATGTTGAATCAGTATCATAGGAGTTATGATGAAGAAGTTATTCCACTTTTAACCGAAGTGATTCCAGTTTGCCATGTTTGGAGATTTGGCAATTTATTCTTCATACTAATAAAACCAGAATGAATCACGATGTAAGAAGCTTGATTTGGACTCATTAATAAGATTAGAATCACCCTGAAATTGAATCAATATCATAGGAGTTATGATGAAGATGTTATTCCACTTTTAACCGAAGTGATTCTAGTTTACCCTGTTTGGAGATTTGGCAATTTCTTCTTGATTCTAATCAAACCATAATGAATCAAGATGTAAGAATTTTGATTTGGACTCATAAATCAGTGGATAATCACCATGATGTTGAATCAATATCATAGGAGTTATGATGAAGAAGTTATCCCACTTTTAACCGAAGTGAATCCAATTTACCATTTTTGGAGATTTGGCAATTTCTTCTTGATACTAATAAAACCAGAATGAATCACGATGTAAGAAGCTTGATTTGGACTCATTAATCAGTGTAGAATCACCCTGAAATTGAATCAATATCATAGGAGTTATGATGAAGATGTTATTCCACTTTTAACCCAAGTGATTCAAGTTTACCCTGTTTGGAGATTTGGCAATTTCTTCTTGATTCTAATCAAACCAGAATGAATCAAGATGTAAGAATCTTGATTTGGACTCATAAATCAGTATATAATCATCCTGAAGTTGAATCAATATCATTGGACTTATGATGAAGAAGTTATCCCACTTTTAACCGAAGTGATTCCAGTTTACCATGTTTGGAGATTTGGCAATTTATTCTTGATACTAATAAAACCAGAATGAATCACGATGTAAGAAGCTTTATTTGGACTCATTAATCAGTCTAGAATTAGCCTGAAGTTGAATCAAGATCATAGGAGTTATGAGGAAGAAGTTATCCCACTTTTAACCGAAGTTATTCCAGTTTATCCTGTTTGGAGATTTGGCAATTTCTTCTTGATTCTAATCAAACCAGAATGAATCACGATGTAAGAATCCTGATTTTGACTCATTAATCAGTTTCGAATCACCCTGAAGTTGAAGCAAGATCATAGGAGTTATGATGAAGAAGTTATCCCACTTTTAACCAAAGTGATTCCAGTTTGCCCTGTTTTGAGATTTGGCAATTTCTTCTTGATACAAATAAATCCAGAATGAATCACGATGTAAGAAGCTTGATTTTGACTCATAAATCAGTGTAGAATCACCCTGAAGTTGAATCAAGATCATAGGAGTTATGATGAAGAAGTTATCCCACTTTTAACCGAAGTGATTCCAGTTTGCCCTGTTTGGAGATTTGGCAATTTCTTCTTGATTTTAATCAAACCATAATGAATCAAGATGTAAGAATCTTGATTTGGACTCATAAATCAGTGGATAATCACCCTGATGTTGAATCAGTATCATAGGAGTTATGATGAAGAAGTTATCGCACTTTTAACCTAAGTGATTCCAGTTTGCCATGTTTGGAGATTTGGCAATTTATTCTTGATACTAATAAAACCAGAATGAATCACGATGTAAGAAGCTTGATTTGGACTCATTAATCAGTGTATTATCACCCTGAAATTGAATCAATATCATAGGAGTTATGATGAAGATGTTATTCCACTTTTTAACCGAAAGTGATTCCAGTTTACCCTGTTTGGAGATTTGGCAATTTTTTCTTGATTCTAATCAAACCATAATGAATCAAGATGTAAGAATTTTGATTTGGACTTATAAATAAGTTGACAATCACCATGATGTTGAATCAATATCATAGGATTTATGATGAAGAAGTTATCCCACTTTTAACCCAAGTGATTCCAGTTTACCCTGTTTGGAGATTTGGCAATTTCTTCTTGATTCTAATCAAACCAGAATGAATCAAGATGTAAGAATCTTGATCTGGACTCATAAATCAGTGTATAATCATCCTGAATTTGAATCAATATCATTGGACTTATGATGAAGAAGTTATCCCATTTTTAACCGAAGTGATTCCAGTTTACCATGTTTAGAGATTTGGCAATTTATTCTTGATACTAATAAAACAAGAATGAATCACAATGTAAGAAGCTTGACTTGGACTCATTAATCAGTCTAGAATCACCCTGAAGTTGAATCAAGATTATAGGAGTTATGAGGAAGAAGTTATCCCACTTTTAACCGAAGTGATTCCAGTTTGCCATTTTTGGAGATTTGGCAATTTATTCTTGATACTAATAAAACCAGAATGAATCATGATTTAAGAAGCTTGATTTGGACTCATTAATAAGATTATAATCACCCTGAAGTTGAATCAAGATAATAGGTGTTATGAGGAAGAAGTTATCCCACTTTTAACCGAAGTGATTCCTGTTTACCCTGTTTGGAGATTTGGCAATTTCTTCTTAATACTAATCAAACCAGAATGAATCAAGATGTATGAATCTTGATTTGGACTCATAAATCAGTGTATAATCATCCTGAAGTTGAATCAGTATCATTGGACTTATGATGAAGAAGTTATCCCACTTTTAACCGAAGTGATTCCAGTTTGCCCTGTTTGGAGATTTGGCAATTTATTCTTGATACTAATAAAACCAGAATGAATCACGATGTAAGAAGCTTTATTTGGACTCATTAATCAGTGTAGAATGACCCTGAAATTGAATCAATATCATAGGAGTTATGATGAAGAAGTTATCGCACTTTTAACCGAAGTGATTCCAGTTTGCCATGTTTGGAGATTTGGCAATTTATTCTTGATACTAATAAAACCAGAATGAATCACGATGCAAGAAGCTTGATTTGGACTCATTAATAAGATTAGAATCACCCTGAAGTTGAATCAAGATCATAGGAGTTATGAGGAAGAAGTTATCCCACTTTTAACCGAAGTGATTCCAGTTTACCCTGTTTGGAGATTTGACAATTTCTTCTTGATTCTAATCAAACCAGAATGAATCAAGATGTAAGAATCTTGATTTGGACTCATAAATCAGTGTAGAATCATCTTGAAGTTGAATCAATATCATTGGACTTATGATGAAGAAGTTATCCCACTGTTAACCGAAGTGATTCCAGTTTGTCCTGTTTGGAGATTTGGCAATTTCTTCTTGATTCTAATTAAACCAGAATGAATCAAGATGTAAGAATCTTGATTTGGACTCATAAATAAGTGTAGAATCATCCTGAAGTTGAATCAATATCATTGGACTTATGATGAAATAATTATCCCACTTTTAACCGAAGTGATTCCAGTTTACCCTGTTTGGAGATTTGGCAATTTATTCTTGATACTAATAAAACCAGAATGAATCACGACATAAGAAGCTTTATTTGGACTCATTAATCAGTGTTCAATCACCCTGAAGTTAAATCAAGATCATAGGAGTTATGATGAAGAAGTTATCCCTCTATTAACCGAAGTGATTCCAGTTTACCCTGTTTAGAGATTTGGCAATTTTTTCTAGATAAAAATAAAACCAGAATGAATCATGACGTAAGAAGCTTGATTTGGACTCATAAATCAGTTTATAATCACCCTGAATTTGAATCAAAATCGTAGGAGTTATGATGAAGAAGTTATCCCACTTCTAACCGAAGTGATTCCAATTTACCATGTTTGGAGAGTTGACAATTTCTTCTTGATTCTAATCAAACCAGAATGAATCAAGATGTAAGAATATTGATTTGGACTGATAAATCATTGTAGAATCATCCTGAAGTTGAATCAATATCATTGGACTTATGCTGAAGAACTTATCCCACTTTTGACCGAAGTGATTCTAGTTTGCCCTGTTTGGAGATTTGGCAATTTATTCTTGATACTAATAAAACCAGAATGAATCACGATGTAAGAAGCTTGATTTGGACTCATTAATCAGTGTAGAAACACCCTGAAGTTGAATCAAGATCATAGGAGTTATGAGGAAGAAGTTATCCCACTTTTAGCCGAAGTGATTCCAGTTTACCCTTTTTGGAGATTTGGCAGTTTCTTATTGATTCTGATCAAACCAGAATGAATCACGATGTAAAAATCTTGATTTGGACTCATTAATCAGTTTCTAATCACCCTGAAGTTGATGCAAGATCATAGGAGTTATGATGAAGAAGTTATCCTACTTTTAACCAAAGTGATTCCAGTTTGCCCTGTTTTGAGATTTTGCAATTTCTTCTTGATACAAATAAATCCAGAATGAATCACGATGTAAGAAGCTTGAATTTTACTCATAAATCAGTGTAGAATCACCCTGAAGTTGAATCAAGATCATAAGAGTTATGATGAAGAAGTTATCCCAGTTTTAACCGAAGTGATTCCAGTTTGCCCTGTTTTGAGAGTTTGCAATTTCTTCTTGATTTTAATCAAACCATAATAAATCAATATATAAGAATCTTGATTTGGACTCATAAATCAGTGGATAATCACCATGATGTTGAATCAGTATCATAGGAGTTATGATGAAGAAGTTATCCCACTTTCAACCGAAGTTAATCCGGTTTATCCTGTTTGGAGATTTGACAATTTCTTCTTGATACTAATAAAACCAGAATGAACAACGATGTAAGAAGCTTGATTTGGACTCATTAATCAGTGTAGAATCACCGTGAAATTGAATCAATATCATAGGAGTTATGATGAAGATGTTATTCCACTTTTAACCGAAGTGATTCCAGTTTACCCTGTTTGGAGATTTGGCAATTTCTTCTTGATTCTAATCAAACCAGAATGAATCAAGATGTAAGAATCTTTATTTGGACTCATAAATCAGTGTATCATCATCCTGAAGTTTAATCAAGATCATAGGAGTTATGATGAAGAAGTTATCCCACTTTTAACAAAAGTGATTCGAGTTTGCCATGTTTTAAAATTTGGCAATTTCTTCTTGATACAAATAAATCCAGGAGGAATCACGATGTAAGAAGGTTGATTTTGACTCATAAATCAGTATAGAATCACCCTGAAGTTGAATCAAGATCATAGGAGTTATGATGAAGAAGTTATCCCACTTTTAACCGAAGTGATTCCAGTTTGCCCTGTTTGGAGAGTTTGCAATTTCTTCGTGATTTTAACCAAACCATAATAAATCAAGATGTAATAATCTTGATTTGGACTCATAAATCACCATGATGTTGAATCAATATCATAGGAGTTATGATGAAGAAGTTATCCCACTTTTAACCAAAGTGGATCCAGTTTACCCTGTTTGGAGATTTGGCAATTTCTTCTTGATACTAATAAAACCAGAATGAATCACGATGTAAGAAGCTTTATTTGGACTCATTAATAAGTGTAGAATCACCCTAAAATTGAATCAATATCATAGGAGTTATGATGAAGATGTTATTCCACTTTTAACCGAAGTTATTCCAGTTTACACTGTTTGGAGATTTGGCAATTTCTTCTTGATTCTAATCAAACCAGAATGAATCAAGATGTAAGAATCTTGATTTGGTCTCATAAATCAGTGTATCATCATCCTGAAGTTGAAACAATATCATTGGACTTTTGATGAAGAAGTTATCCCACTTTTAACCGAAGTGATTCCAATTTACCTTGTTTGGAGATTTGGTAATTTATTCTTGATACTAGTAAAACCAGAATAAATCACGATGTAAGAAGCTTTATTTGGACTCATTAATCAGTATAGAATCACCCTGAAATTTAATCAAGATCATAGGAGTTAAGAGGAAGAAGTTATCCCAGTTTTAACCGAAGTGATTCCAGTTTACCCTGTGTGGAGATTTGACAATTTCTTCTTGATTCTAATCAAACCAGAATGAATCACGATGTAAGAATCTTGATTTGGACGCATAAATTAGTCTATAATCACCCTGAAGTTGAATCAATATCATAGGAGTTATGATGAAGAAGTTATCCCACTATTAACCGAAGTGATTCCAATTTACCCTGTTTTAAGATTTGGCAATTTCTTCTTGATACAAATAAAACCAGAATGAATCATGTTGTAAGAAGCTTGATTTGGACTCATAAAGAATTTTATAATCACCCTGAATTTCAATCAAAATCGTAGGAGTTATGATAAAAAAGTTATCCCAGTTCTAACCGAAGTGATTCCAATTTACCATGTTTGGAGAGTTGGCAATTTCTTCTTGATTCTAATAACACCAGAATGAATCAAGATGTAAGAATGTTGATTTGGACTCATAAATCAGTTTATAATCATCCTGAAGTTGAATCAATATCATTGGACTTATGATGAAGAAGTTATCCCACTTTTAACCGAAGTGATTCCAGTTTACCATGTTTGGAGATTTGGCAATTTATTCTTGATACTAAACCAGAATGAATCACGACGTAAGAAGCTTTATTTGGACTCAATAATCAGTCTAGAATCACCCTAAAGTTGAATCAAGATCATAGGAGTTATGAGGAAGAAGTTATCCCACTGTTAACCGAAGTGATTCCAGTTTTCCCTGTTTGGAGAATTGGAAATTTCTACTTGATACTAATAAATACAGAATGAATCACGATGTAAGAAGCTTGATTTGGACTCATTAATCAGTGTAGAATCACCCTGAAGTTGAATCAATATCATAGAAGTTATGATGAAGATGTTATTCAACTTTTAACCGATGTGATTCCAGTTTACCCTGTTTGGAGATTTGGCAATTTCTTCTTGATTCTAATCAAACCAGAATGAATCAAGATATAAAAATCTTGATTTGGACTCATAAATCAGTGTATAATCATCCTGAAATTGAATCAATATCATTGGACATATGATGAAGAAGTTATCCCAGTTTTAACCAAAGTGATTCCAGTTTGCCCTGTTTGGAGATTTGGCAATTTATTCTTGATACTAATAAAAACAGAATGAATCACGATGTAAGAAGGTTGATTTGGACTCATTAACCAGTTTTCAATTACCCTGAAGTTAAATCAAGATCATAGGAGTTATGATGAAGAAGTTATCCCACTATTAACCGAAGTGATTCCAGTTTACCTTGTTTGGAAATTTGGCAATTTCTTCTTGATACAAATAAAACCAGAATGAATCATGATGTAAAAATCTTGACTTGGACTCATAAATCAGTTTATAATCACCCTGAATTTGAATCAATATCATAGGAGTTATGATGAAGAAGTTATCCCACTTCTAACCGAAGTGATTTCGATTTACCCTGTTTGGAGAGTTGGCAATTTCTTCTTGATTCTAATCAAAACAGAATGAATCAAGATGTAAGAATCTTTATTTGGACTCATAAATCAGTGTAGAATCATCCTGAAGTTGAATCAATATCATTGGACTTATGATGAAGAAATTATCCCACTTTTAACCGAAGTGATTCCAGTTTGCCCTGTTTGGAGATTTGGCAATTTATTCTTGATACTAATAAAAACAGAATGACTCACGATGTAAGAATCTTGATTTGGACTCATTAATCAGTGTATAATCATCCTGAAGTTGAATCAATATCATTGGACTTATGATGAAGAAGTTATCCCACTGTTAACCGAAGTGATTCCAGTTTGCCCTGTTTGGAGATTTGGAAATTTCTACTTGATACTAATAAAAACAGAATGAATCACGATGTAAGAAGCTTGATTTGGACTCATTAATCAGTGTAGAATCACCCTGAAGTTGAATCAATATCATAGAAGTTATGATGAAGATGTTATTCCACTTTTAACCGAAGTGATTCCAGTTTATCCCGTTTGGAGATTTGGCAATTTCTTCTTGATTCTAATCAAACCAGAATGAATCAAGATATAAGCATCTTGATTTGGACTCATAAATCAGTGTATAATCATCCTGAAGTTGAATCAATATCATTGGACATATGATGAAGAAGTTATCCCAGTTTTAACCGAAGTGATTACAGTTTGCCCTGTTTGGAGATTTGACAATTTATTCTTAATACTAATAAAACCAGAATGAATCACGATGTAAGAAGCTTTATTTGGACTCATTAATCAGTGTTCAATTACCCTGAAGTTAAATCAGGATCATAGGAGTTATGATGAAGAAGTTATCCCACTATTAACCGAAGTGATTCCAGATTATCCTGTTTGGAGATTTGGCAATTTCTTCTTGATACAAATAAAACCAGAATGAATCATGATGTAAGAATCTTGATTTGGACTCATAAATCAGTTTATAATCACCCTGAATTTGAATCAATATCGTAGGAGTTATGATGAAGAAATTATCCCACTTCTAACCGAAGTGATTCCGATTTACCCTGTTTGGAGAGTTGGCAATTTCTTCTTGATTCTAATCAAACCAGAATGAATCAAGAAGTAAGAATCTTTATTTTGACTCATAAATCAGTGTAGAATCATCCTGAAGTAGAATCAATATCATTGGACTTATGATGAAGAAGTTATCCCACTTTTAACTGAAGTTAATTCAGTTTGCCCTATTTGGAGATTTGGCAATTTATTCTTGATACTAATAAAAACAGAATGAATCACGATGTAAGAAGCTTGATTTGGACTCATTAATCAGTGTAGAAACACCCTGAAGTTGAATAGAGATGACAGGAGTTATGAAGATGAAGTTATCCCAGTTTTAACCGAAGTGATTCCAGTTTACCATGTTTGGAGATTTGACAATTTCTTCTTGATTCTAATCAAAACAGAATGAATCACGATGTAAGAATCCTGATTTGGACTCATTAATCAGTTTCGAATCACCCTGAAGTTGAAGCAAGATCATAGGAGTTATGATGAAGAAGTTATCCCACTTTTAACCAAAGTGATGCCAGATTGCCCTGTTTTGAGATTTGGCAATTTCTTGTTGATACAAATAAATCCAGAATGAATCACGATGTATGAAGCTTGATTTTGAGTCATAAATCAGTGTAGAATCACCCTGAAGTTGAATCAAGATCATAGGAGTTACGATGAAGAAGTTATCTCACTTTTAACCGAAGTGATTCCAGTTTATCCTGTTTGGAGAGTTTGCAATTTCTTCTTGATTTTAATCAAACCATAATGAATCAAGATGTAAGAATGTTGATTTGGACTCATAAATCAGTGGATAATCACCATTATGTTGAATCAATATCAGAGGAGTTATGATGAAGAAGTTATCCCACTTTTAACCGAAGTGAATCTAGTTTACCCTGTTTGGAGATTTGGAAATTTCTTCTTGATACTAATAAAACCAGAATGAATAACGATGTAAAAAGCTTGATTTGGACTCATTAATCAGTGTAGAATCACCGTGAAAATGAATCAATATCATAGGAGTTATGATGAAGATGTTATTCCACTTTTAACAGAAGTGATTCCAGTTTACCCTTTTTGGAGATTTGGCAATTTCTTCTTGATTCTAATCAAACCAGAATGAATCAAGATGTAAGAATCTTGATTTGGACTTATAATTCAGTGTATCATCATCCTGAAGTTGAATCAATATCATTGGAATTTTGATGAAGAAGTTATCCCACTTTTAACCGAAGTGATTCCAATTTGCCTTGTTTGGAGATTTGGCAATTTATTCTTGATACTAGTAAAACCAGAAAAAATCACGATGTAAGAAGTTTGATTTGGACTCATTAATCAGTGTAGAATCACCCTGAAGTTGAATCAAGATCATAGGAGTTATGAGGAAGAAGTTATCCCACTTTTAACCGAAGTGACTCCAGTTTATCCTGTTTGGAGATTTGGCAATTTCTTCTTGATTCTAATCAAACCATAATGAATCAAGATGTAAGAATCTTGATTTGGACTCATAAATCAGTGTATAATCATCCTGAAGTTGAATCAATATCATTGGACTTATGATGAAGAAGTTATCCCACTTTTAACCGAAGTGATTCCAGTTTGCCCTGTTTGGAGATTTGAAAATTTCTACTTGATACTAATAAAAACAAAATGAATCAGGATGTAAGAAGCTTGATTTGGAATCATTAATCAGTGTAGAATTACCCAAAAGTTGAATCAATATCATAGAAGTTATGATGAAGATGTTATTCCACTTTTAACCGAAGTGATTCCAGTTTATCATGTTTGAAGATTTGGCAATTTATTCTTGATTCTAATCAAACCAGAATGAATCAAGATGTAAGCATCTTGATTTGGACTCATAAATCAGTGTATAATCATCCTGAAGTTGAATCAATATCATTGGACATATGATGAAGAACTTATCCCAGTTTTAACCGAAGTGATTCCAGTTTGCCCTGTTTGGAGATTTGGCAATTTATTCTTGATACTAATAAAACCAGAATGAATCATGATGTAAGAAGCATGATTTGGACTAATTAATCAGTGTTCAATCACCCTGAAGTTAAATCAAGAGCATAGGAGTTATGATGAAGAAGTTATCCCACTATTAACCGAAGTGATTCCAGTTTACCCTGTTTGGAGACTTGGCAATTTCTTCTTGATACAAATAAAACCAGAATGAATAATGATGTAAGAAGCTTGATTTGGACTCATAAATCAGTTTACATAGACACAGCCTTATATAGGCTTTACAAATACATAAATCAGATCCTCTACACTCTGGAAAATCCAACATAGTATCAGAGCCAGGTTCATCAGATCTTGGTGATAGCTTCCGCAAACACACAGCTCTCTCCTCAGCTCAAATCTAAACCTTGAAGACATGTGCATCTGGTTTTAGTTCTTTGAAGACTGAAGCTTCAAGATGGCATATTCTTCTTGTCTCTCAAGCTGTTCTCTAACCAGCCAGATGGTGACTCTTATTTGGAAGCAAAGGTGTTTGGAGAGGTCTAGCTAACCAGCCTCCAAGGCGCCTTATCCAAGTGCTATTTCTCATCTGGTACAAAGAAGATGGTGTCCTGTTCTTGGCGCCTTAAAGTCTTGAAGAAAGGAGGGGTCTTTGGGCTGTTTGGTACAAGATGGAGGCCATGGACTGAAGGAGAAGGAGGTGGGTGACGATCCAGACTCCAAAATCCAACAAAAGCCTTGGTGGTTTGCATCTAGAGACTAAGGAACCAACCTGGTTCCTTGAGTAAGCAAATCTTAAACTCATCTTGATATTGAGACTGTGATAATGACTCTTGGTGTGTGTTGAGTATGTGATTGAAACCTGAGGATATTATTAATGATTGCTTGATTATATTATCTTGAATCTGTCCCAGGATGCTTAATAAGTTTTGTTTGGTGTTTGAGAATTTAAAAAAAATGCTTGCTTAAGTTCTAAATGATGCTTGACATGATATTGATAGTATGTTCTAAATCTGCTTGCATACATGAATATAAACTTGTTAAAGTAAAGCATTTGGGTCTGGTATTTGGAAATGGTAATAATGCTTAGTCTCTGTTCTGAATGAATGTTTTGCTAGGATGATAGATAGTTGTATCTAATCCAGATTGCATTAATGAATAGAATAGGTTAATGCTGTTGCATTCTATTGTCATGGTTACTGCCTTAAGGTTGAGACATCTAGACATAAGTCTAATGGTCGTTTAAGGCAGGAAAGGATTGCCTATTTGCTTGGGATAGTTCCTGATGTGTTCATCCATTGCATTTAGAGAGTGGAAAGCTTGCATTAGATGGATCTTAATGATAATAAGAATCTGTCTAAGTGCAAAGCTTGTGACATTGGAGATCAAACTTGATAATTAGTCAAGGTTTTATTGACAAAGTAAATAATCAAATAAGAAGAAGAAAGGATCCGAAAACAAGTGAAGGAGAAGCAGAGTTGAACTTACTTGAGTTACAAGTATGTCCGTACAATACTTGACTCATAAGGCACCTCAGCTCAACCTAACGTGTCTTAGGAGTCAAGGCAAGTTCAAACTCGCCCTCGGTTCATGCCAGAAGAAAGAAGAGACCGTTGGAGATATTTAGAGGCAAGAAAGGATGATTCAAATTAGAAAGATCACATGTTCCTTTTAAGGGTTGAACCGTTGAGGACATGTCACTTTCTCACCTTGATCAGACCACCTCCCTCGAGCAGAACCCTTTTGTTTATTCTTTTATGTACTTAGGCAAGCTTAGTTTATTCATTTTCTGTATAGGCAACTTGCCTATTTATGCTTGTAACCGATTCACACTTTAACCTAAGGAAACAAGTCCTTCTTCACTCTCTCTCTTAGTTTCGAGTATACCTCTCTCTCTCTCTCGAGTTTACTCTCTTTCTCTCTTTTCTTCACTCTGTTCTTCATTTTCTAACATGGTATCAGAGCTTACACGCTCTTGAGCACCTAATCTCTTCCGAAAATCTTCATTACTTCACTTTCTCTTTCACTTAATCGGTTTACTTTTTCAAAATTCTCTCACAAATCCTATTGTCCACCGGATAATAGTATTGCTCTTACTGAGTTCTTTCTCTGGTTCATGGTTGTTCTCACTCTCTTCTGTCCAACTTATCTCTTTCTAAGGCAGAAACCTGTTCACCATATTGTTATTTCTAAAACTAACATCCGGAGCTTCAATTTCTATTGGGTACATCCTTTTACCCGCTGGACAAAAGGAAAGAGAAGATGGAGCAACACAAGCCAGTGATGATTCCGGTCACTTTAAAAGGTGCAAACTACCTCATCTGGTCTAGATTGGCCAAGACAGCCCTTGGGGGAAGGGGTCTATGGGAGCATATCACCTCAGGAGAAGCCCCAAAACAGATTACTCAAAGGGAAGATGGCAAGGAGGTTGTAGTGGTAGATGAAAGCAAATGGGGTCAGGAGGACCTTATGGTGCTGTCTATATTGCAAAGCTCACTTGACACACCTATCATGGAGGCATACTCACATTGTGAAACCGCAAAACAACTGTGGGATACTCTACTCAAGGTTTATGGCAACACTTCAAACCTAACCAGAATCTTTGAAGTTAAGCGAGCCATAAACAACTTGCAACAAGAAGAAATGGACTTCACCAAACACCTAGGGAAGTACAGTCAGCTATGGGCAGAGCTAGAAGTGTTGAGACCTAGCACAACCGACCTCAATGTCATTGAAGAAAGGCGTGAGCAAGAAAAGATCTTTGGGTTGCTTCTTACCCTTAATCAAAGCTTTAATGATGTGATCAAACACATCTTGAGGGCTAAGGAACTCCCAAGTATGGATGATGTGTGTGCTCAGCTCCACAAGGAGCTAGGGCAGAAGGTTTATTTGGGGGTAAAGGAGAACTATCCATGGCCAACAAGGTAGAGAAGGCAGAAACCGGCTCAGCTCACAAGGCATACTACAAACCAAATGAGAAACGTGTGACTTGTGAGCATTGCAAAAGGCAAGGACACTCTAAAACCAATTTCTGGCTACTTCACCCTCATCTTAGACCACCCAAACACACCTCAGCAGCTAGAGCCCATGAAGCAAGAGGTCAGGAGGCACACAAAAACCATGGAGCTGCACGCATTGGAGAGGATGGACGTGCCATGGTCTCTACCACTCATGTCATTGGTTCAACCTCTCAGGCAGCGTCTCAGCCACCTTCTGGTGACACTCTTATCACCAAGTCAGACATTGAAGCCCTCATAAAGGCTCTCAATGCAAATTCTGGTAACATAAATAGTAATGCTTTAAATTCTGTCCAAAATACCTTAAGCACTACTAGACCTTTGATCATTGATTCAGGAGCTTCTCATCACATGATTAGGGATGCTAAGTTAATTAATGATGTCAAACCGGCCTTAGGTAGTGTAGTCATTGCAAATGGGGATAAGATTCCCATTGAGGGCATAGGAAATCTGAAACTGTTTGATAAGGAGTCTCAAGCTTTTTACATGCCTAAGTTCACATCTAACTTATTATCTGTCAAGAGAGCCACTAATGACCTCAATTGCAATGTTATTTTCAGTCCTAATGAGGTTTGCTTTCAGGATATTAAAACTAGCAAGATGCTGGGCAAAGGTGTAAGCAAATGAGAGCTCTATTTACTTGAAGACACCAAGCTTAGATCAAATTTAACTTCTGCTTTGAATTCTGCTTATGCGTTTAATACTACTTTTACTTTAGCTAGTGATGTTTTATGGCATGCTAGATTAGGACACCCTCACCCTCGTGCCTTAGGATTGATGTTACCTACTCTCTCTCTTTAAAATGAAAGTTGTGAGACTTGTATTCTTGGTAAACATTGCAAGTCGGTTTAGTGCATTCTGATGTGTGGACTGCACCATGTGTGTCTAGAGAAAATCACAAGTACTTTGTTACATTCATAGATGAAAAATCGAAATACACATGGCTTACCTTGATACCAACTAAAGATAGAGTTTTAGAAGCATTCATCAACTTTCAAAACTATGTATGTAACCATTTCAATTCTAAGATCAAAATTTGTAGGTCTGATAATGGTGGAGAATACACAAGTCAAGCCTTTAAAAATCACTTAGCTAAACATAGCATTATACACCAAACAAGCTGCCCATATCACCACAACAAAATGGAGTTGCTGAAAGGAAGAATCACCATCTTATGGAAGTGGCAAGGAGCATGATGTTTCACACCAATGTCCCTAAAAGATTTTGGGGTGATGCTGTGGTCTCAGCTTGCTATCTCATCAATAGAATACCCACCAAAGTCCTCCAAAATGTCTCACCCTTTCAGGTATTAAACAAAATCAAACCTCCAATAGATCATTTGCGTGTGTTTGGGTGTGTTTGCTATGTCTTAATACCAGGTGAGCAACGCAATAAACTAGAAGCCAAGAGTGTCAAGGCCATGTTCATTGGCTATTCTCACACGCAGAAAGGGTACAAGTGTTACTCACCAGACACCAGGAAAGTCTTAGTCTCAAGGGATGTTAAGTTTGTGGAATCAAAAGGGTACTATGATGAGAAGAACTCGGATAGCCTCAAAGATCTCTCCCATGGCTGATAAGATCCTAGGATGCTCTCTGGAATAGATGGGATAGATCCTTGCAGAAACGAATCAAAAGACTCAATTTTCTCAAGGAATGTGGATCGAATGGTGACACAAGAGGGATGGATGAACTCTTGATACTCCTAGGCGACTGATCTGGATATGACACACCAAATAAGAAGCCCTTAACTCTGGATATTACACACCACAAACCTTAAGCAATCTCGACAGAGGAGTAAGGAAGAAGAAACAAGTTTTTGACTGAAATATTTGATGGTTTATTACTCCATTTCGTCCAGCATATAAAGGGAGAAGGCTGTACATGCACAGCATCTCGAAAACATAAGAAAAGAAGGCCAAGAGGCTCCTCTCGAAAATACATAGACACTAAATGAAAAACATAGGATAAAACATAACATAAGGTAGATATGTGTTTGTTCCGGGATCATCATCTAGGTGATATGTGAAGTAGTCTTGTGGCCTAGTTAAAAACCTCCCTCCGTAAAACCCATTGGGACAAAACCAAAGTGAGGAAAAGAGTACGCACAATCCTACTTGCCTAGATGATGATCAGCTTGAAGGTGGAATGGATTGAATGATGGTTAAGGTGTCTTGGATGATCAAGCTTCAACCAAGACCAATGTATTCTTCTTGTTTCAAAGCACTCTTCAATGTTGCATCCTCAGCTACAAACTCTTCAGGTTCAGGTTCATGCTTCCATTCCTTGGTGCTTTCCATGATCACATCATCCCCTCCCTCTTCAAAAAGATTTGTCCTCAAATCTGTTTTACCTGCAATAGAGGGGACCAAGTCAGTAACATCAAAGTTTAAAATCAGATTATACTTACCTTGCAAGCCTCTTTGATAGGCATTGTGGCTGACTGGTTCGGATATGTAGAAGGCATTAATCCATTTAGTTCCTGATTCATTACTCAAACCTGATACATTGAAACAAATCAAGTTAGCACATGAAAATTTATCAAAGAGTAATAATCTTATCCCAAATTTGTTTTTGCTCGGTTTTGGCTTGTGTGCTGCATCTTGTGGTGCTTCTTTGATGAGGATGAAGCCAGTGACTTCTTGGTCCTTATCCTGATCCAAATCAGGTGGCTTGAACCTCTTATCTTCCTCACACTTGTTGTTTCTTCTTTTATGCTTCCAAGCTTCATCATAATCTTCACATGACTCTTTTGACAAAAACAAGTGCATCATATCTGTGTAATCGATAAAAGAACTCTTGAAAACATGATCACTTACCTTAGCATGCTCACCTGGTCGCCATATATAGGATTGAGATGTTCTAAACTTATAAAGTTCCAAATAAGGCAAGCACATGATCAGTCGGTTTGCAGGATCCATAACTCTCTCACCTGAAAATCTTTGGGACTGATTCCAATTCGACGTGAGACCCTGATTAGTTAAGTTTCCATTGCAGTTGAGTTTGTTTCTTAATTCTCTTTGGTTGGTAAGATATGATCCTCGGACTTGGTACGGCCCTGGAGTGGCTGTCTCTCCCTGGATCACTTGAAGGGGGTGTTGATGGATGAAAGGTGATGGAGATGGACTTCACCTTCGAGTTATGGATTGCTCAGAGGTTGTTTATGCTACTCCTCAGACACAGGGGCGTCCTGCTTGATGTCTAGGATGGATCACAGAAGATTAACTCTCCCTTAGTGTGATATAGAACACATTCACCACTTGTGAACAAAGGAGACAGTGTCGTCTCAAGATTGATTTGCACCAAAAAGAAGTTTTATTGATAATTGAATGGTTTACATAACTGAAATTACAAATAAAATAAATAAACCAACAAGCTGGTTCTTCTTTGGTTTCCTCGTTGCCACGACTTGAAATTGATTTGGAGTGTCTCCTAATGGGTTTTAGATCCTCCACGTCCTGTTGGTCCAGCAAGAAAGTAAGTGGATCAAGCATCTGGTTGCAACTCTCTTTTTGGGCCGAAAAAGCCTTATTTTGAGCAACTTCAAATCTAACCCAATACAGAAACTTCCTGACATGTTTTCCTTGTTATCCATACATAATTGGACGAGGAGAATGGTCTCCATAGCTCCTGTTAAGCTCAGCTGGTTGAATCCTCTCTGTTCAAGCTGTTTCAAGGCTGTACCAAGAGTTCGTCTCTTCTCTCTGTCCAGAACCTCATAGATCATGCCAATAAGACCATGAATTCCATTAAGCCAAGCATTGATCAGTAGCTTAGCCATTCCATACATTGAATCCCATATCTTGAGTTTGAGACTGATCAGGCTGATCAAGGCTGCACCATCCCCTCCTCCTTTAAAATGATTTGTCCTCAAATCCAAGACTTGTAAACAAATAGATCCATGATCATCTCCTGGATCAAATACCCAATACTTCCATCCTTTTAAATTCCTCAGCAACCTCTTGGAACCATGCTCAATACAAGCAGCTTCTAAAGCAGATGGTTTCTCCACTCTGTTGGGCTTGAAACTGACTGCTTCTCTCCAGTTGTAGTCAATCCACGTGTTCCTCATAGACTTGTGTGAATATACTCTCAGCCTAGCCTCATAAGAACCCAGCAAGGCTCCTTTCTGATCTTGCAAGAACCCCTTTGGATAGTCTGGTGGTCGTGTGAAACAGTCACCATAGTTCCACTTAATCTTTGGTCTGTTCTCAGCATCGATAACAAGTTGTTCTTGCTTGAGATGATGTATCCAAGTTTGCAAGTCATTGTCTACAGCATATAGACAAGCCTTTCTCTTCTTAACCTTGCCATGGCAGCTGGTTTGGATCACACCATCCTCTCTCCTTTCAAAAGGATTTGACCACAAATCATGTTCTTCATGAGTGAATGAAGTATGCAAATCAAGCTTGAAGGCTGCTGGTCTCTGTTGCAGAATTTTGTAACTTTTTCTAAACATACACAAACTTCCTCCTGGTTCAAAAACAACTTGTTGCAGGCCATTAAAAACTCTCAGATGTTCCGATCTGAAGACATACCATAGGTCTGATCAGTAACTCACAAGATAAAGTCTTAAAGTTATCAGCTTGATCAACAAAAGCAAGCACCAATTCAGAAGCTGTAGATGACTCTCTAAGCACTCCCTCTTCTTTCTTTGTTTGATCAGGAACGTGCCCACTGATAACTTGTGTTTCTCCTTCCTGTCCAGCTGCAACAGTGGGTAAAAAAAGACTCTTGTTTCAGATGGTTGTCCAAGTAGTCTCCTTCACAAAGAGTGGTTGGTTCTGGTTCAATATTTTGTTCTATCCCGCCCTGTTCCGCTGCAGTCTCTTCTTTTATCTCAAACAGTTTTAAAGGCAGCTTAGGAGAAGATTGCTTTGCTTCTTCAGATTGTTGTATGGCAGGGTTTTTCAAGGTATCACAATCTGTCTTCTTTTGCTGTTCTTGTACCAAAGCATTGACTGCTTCTTGGATCTCCTGCCTCTTTACATCTTGGATTTGTTGGCTGTGCAAATAACCAAATTGATGAGTTCTCTTTTAATCTCCACAACCATAACAGACCTTTGGTTCATATCTGGATGCTCTAGGGCGTGCCCTAACTGACCTTGATTGGCTATGTAACCTTTCCAAATCAAGTTGACCATACTTCTTGGCTACAAACCTTTTCTTCATGACAACCTTCATCTCATACCAAGAAGAAACTTCAAACTCTCCAATGTGTCTCCTATGGTTAGCAAGCTGATGCCACCAATCAAAAACATATCCAAATAATCCAGTTGTTGCTAGTTGAACCTGCCTCTCTGCTGTATACCCCTGACAGTTGATAAGTAAGTCCGTCTTCTTTTCCCATTCTAGGTATGTATATAGATCAAAGTCTCCATAGAAGGATGGAATTGTAAGCTTTTCTTCATCTCAAGCCATCTAAGATGCTTGTAAACTTCTAATTTCGTGCTCCTTGGTTAAAATTAAAACACTAACCTTCAAGTGGCTCTGATACCACTTGGTACGGCCCTGGAATGGCTGTCTCTCCCTGGATCACTTGAAGGGGGTGTTGATGGATGAAAGGTGATGGAGATGGACTTCACCTTCGAGCTATGGATTGCTCAGAGGTTGTTTATGCTACTCCTCAGACACATGGGCGTCCTGCTTGATGTCTAGGATGGATCACAGAAGATTAACTCTCCCTTAGTGTGATATAGAACATGTTCACCACTTGTGAACAAAGGAGAAAGTGTCGTCTCAAGATTGATTTGCACCAAAAAGAAGTTTTGTTGATAATTCAATGGTTTACATAACTGAAATTACAAATAAAATAAATAAACCAACAAGCTGGTTCTTCTTTGGTTTCCTCGTTGCCACGACTTGAAATTGATTTGGAGTGTCTCCTAATGGGTTTTAGATCCTCCACGTCCTGTTGGTCCAGCAAGAAAGCAAGTGGATCAAGCATTGGTTGCAACTCTCTTTTTGGGCCGAAAAAGCCTTATTTTGAGCAACTTCAAATCTAACCCAATCCAGAAACTTCCTGACATGTTTTCCTTGTTATCCATACATGATTGGACGAGGAGAATGGTCTCCATAGCTCCTGTTAAACTCAGCTTGTTGAATCCTCTCTGTTCAAGCTGTTTCAAAGCTGTACCAAGAGTTCGTCTCTTCTCTCTGTCCAGAACGTCATAGATCATGCCAATAAGACCATGAAACTTTCCATTAAGCCAAGCATTGATCAGTAGCTTAGCCATTCCATACATTGAATCCCATATCTTGAGTTTGAGACTGATCAGGCTGATCAAGGCTGCACCAGGACTGCTCCTGTATCATAGCTAGCAGCTCGGTTTTGTTGCTTCAGAGCTAGCTGTAGACTGAGTTTATCTGGTGGTTTCTCTTTGATTTGAGAAGAAAACATGAGTTCTTCTCCTGCTCCAGTAATCACTTCACCATTGACTCTAGTGAATTCTTCATCTCCAATTACATGTTGATAATCTTTGCAATGGTACTGAAGTTTCTGCATATCTGGTGGCTTCCATATCTTGATATGGTCAAGATGCAAGTCTTTTTGATCAACTTCCAACTTCTTATGACCCCGTCCGGTTCTAGAATGAACAGAGAACTCTCCAAGGATGATAATCTTTTGGACATATGCTCCAGGTCTCCAAGAGTAGGTCTGTAACCTTCCAGCACAATCAGATATAGGTTTCTCATGGAATTGATCCAAACCGATATGTTTTGCAAAATTAGCAATATCTTGATGATCAGGAGGCCATTTGCTGCGTTGTCTGGTTTGTTGGATCCGTGACTGAATTGGCTTCATTCTCCAGTTGGTTTCATAGTGAAACTCTTGCTGAGCTGAGACGTGCAACACCTTATCTTCAAAGGATGAGAAATCAACAAAATCAAATGTTGGTGCAGCTGAATTCTTCTTAATCTGTTTGATCTTGTTCTTCTGATTCCAGACCTCTCCTCCAGGCTCAAATACAACTTGTCTCATGCCCAACTCATGTCTTGATAGCTCCATTGCTCTGTTCTTGTACCAAACAAAAGGAGTGAACAGAAAAGTACCTAAGAAGGTCCTTTGGAAATCACAAGGATCAAATACAATCAGTTGTATCATTCCATGATCTGCTTGTGGTTCCTTGGGTGCCTCCTCTTCTATTACATTCTGTATGAAAGGAACCATCACGTCCTGAACTGGTTGCTCTTCTTTCTGAATGATAGGTGATGATACTTTTGCTTGATCTTCTTGAATAGGTGCAGCTGATTCTGGTTCTACTGAGTGGAATTCTGAGACAGAAGTGAAAGACTCTTGGTTTTGTGCTTCCATGGCTTGACGTGTTGTGTTGGACCTTTTAAATTGCTTCTCCACATCCATCATTACTTGTAACAATGCCTCCTTATCCTTTTCACTGAATAAGCAAAATTGTTTATCTTCATTAAATGGCTTAGAGGCTGTCTTCTCCTTGCTGTAACAGATTGTTGCCTTGCTAGATGTGACTTCCTTCATTGGAGACATCAGAGAGATGTGGCCTTTGGATGCATACTTGTCCCTTAGTATCAGTTTCAGACTCTCCCAAGTTGTGATAGTTGCTTCCTTGTAGAACCTGCGATCATCTTCTTCTTGCAACCACCACTTATAAGCACTTCCTTTGAGTTGAGAAATAGCAAAAGCTAATCTTTCCTTCTTCATGATTCTGTTGTAACACAGCCACATGTCCATGGTTCTTTCCCACTCCAGGTAGTCACTTTTTCCTGAAAAAGCATAGAGTCGAACATCAGTAACTGGTTTATAATCAGAATAAAGATCAATGGATTTAGGAATGAGAGAAGATTGGTGTGGTCTGCTCCATGTGTTGGTTGATGGCTTGATATGTTGTTCTCCACGACCTGCATCTTCTTCTTTAAACCTCTTATGCTTGCTTGGTTTGTATTGAACAGAATCTGGTGGTTTAGGCTTAAGGCTTTGATTTTTCATTGATGATCTCTGCCTCATCCTTTTCTCCATAAGTTCATCATGTTCCTGCTGAGTTTCCATTCTGAATTTCATTATCTTCTGCAAAGTAGCAGTCTTGGAAATGTTGATTCCTCCTTCTAGATCTCTTTCCATGATACCTGAAACAGAAAACAACACACAGCAGTAACAAGTTCTCTAGAAAACAAACAATCGAATTGCAAAACCAGAAACAGATTCAAATCGAAATTTAAAAACCTTAACAACTCTGATTAATTTCGACCCAGCCTGATTATTCTTACTCTCAACAGTCAAATCAAATATTATAGAACCAAACACAAGCAGATTCAAAATCAGATCAAAGAACCCTATTTTTTTTTTCAGATTTCAACACAAAGAACACAGATCAACATGAAATCAAAGAGAATATGAAGAGACTATAACAGATCTATGATCAAAGTGCTCAGTTTTATCAGATTTCATCAACAGAAACACAGATCTGTCAACTCTCAACAGAATCTCAAAAGACAAAACTAAAAAATAGAGAGAAAGATGAACACTTCCCTTCCATAGTTGCTCTGATACCACTTGATAAGATCCTAGGTTGCTCTCTGGAACAGATGGGATAGATCCTTGCAGAAACGAATCAAAAGACTCAAGTTTCTCAAGGCATGTGGATCGAATGGTGACACAAGAGGGATGGATGATCTCTTGATACTCCTAGGCGACTGATCTGGATATGACACACCAAATAAGAAGCCCTTAACTCTGGATATTACATACCAGAAACCTTAAGCAATCTCGACAGAGAAGTAAGGAAGAAGAAACAAGTTTTTGACTGAAATATTTGATGGTTTATTACTCAATTTCGTCCAGCATATAAAGGGAGAAGGCTGTACATGCACAGCATCTCGAAAACATAAGAAAAGAAGGCCAAGAGGCTCCTCTCGAAAATACATAGACACTAAATGAAAAACATAGGATAAAACATAACATAAGGTAGATATGTGTTTGTTCCGGGATCATGATCTAGGTGATATGTGAAGTAGTTTTGTGGCCTCGTTAAAAACCTCCCTCCGTAAAACCCATTGGGACAAAACCAAAGTGAGGAAAAGAGTACACACAATCCTACTTGCCTAGATGATGATCAGCTTGAAGGTGGAATGGATTGAATGATGGTTAAGGTGTCTTGGATGATCAAGCTTCAACCAAGACCAATGTATTCTTCTTGTTTCAAAGCACTCTTCAATGTTGCATCCTCAGCTACAAACTCTTCAGGTTCAGGTTCATGCTTCCATTCCTTGGTGATTTCCATGATCACATCAATGGCCCCTCTGATAGAGCAAACAACTTGAGGACTATCTTGGAGAGCTTAGGGGTCACCAACTCTCAGTGTACTGGTGGACCATCTCCTGCCTCCCCAGCACCAGGACTAACCACGGCTTCCACTCCTGATGCTCCTCCACCACCTGATGCAGATATCCACCTTGATCATGAGGGGGGCAGTGAGTCTGAATCACAACAACACCCACCAGAAAGAGATTCAGAATCTCATGATCAAGATGGAATACATGAGGCAGAGTCTGATCAGTCTAGTGAAGATCTAGAAGAAGAAGAGGCAGTGGAAACGGTTATAGAAGCAGAGCAGCAAATCCAACCATTGAGAAGAAGTACCAGGGTGAGAAAGGATCCAGCTAATTGGATCAACACCAGAGTGTACTTCAATAGTAATGCAGTTGCTCACCCCACACAAGCAACATGTTCTTTGGCACACTATCCTCAAGAACATGCAGTCTTTATGGGTCAACTTGATCAGGAATATATACCAAGGACCTATGAAGAGGCAATAGAGGATGATGGGTGGAGAGAGTCTGTTGGTGCTGAAACTAAAGCAATGATAGACAATGATACTTGGTATGAATCTGAACTTCCAAAAGGCAAGAAGGCAGTGACAAGCAGATGGATATTCACCATTACGTACCTAGCCAATGGGAAACCAGAAAGGAAGAAGACCAGATTGGTTGCAAGAGGTTTCACTCAAACATATGGAGAAGACTACAATGATACCTTTTCACCAGTGGCCAAGTTACACACAATAAGGATTATACTGTCTATAGCAGTGAACCTGGAATGGGATCTCTTGCAAATGGATGTCAAGAATGCTTTCCTACAAGGAGACCTAGAGGATGAAGTCTATATGCGTCCACCACCTGGTTTAGAGCATCTAGTCAAGCCATGAAATGTTCTAAGACTCAAGAAGGAAATCTATGGGCTAAAGCAGTCTCCTAGAGCTTGGTATCACAAGCTAAGCACCACCTTGAATGGAAGAGGGTTCAGGAAGTCAGAAGCAGATCATACACTCTTCACCCTCACAAGCCAAGAAGGGATTGTGGTTATCCTCATCTATGTTGATGATATAATCATCACTGGAAACAA
Source organism: Moricandia moricandioides (assembly GCA_905132885.1). NCBI lineage: Eukaryota > Viridiplantae > Streptophyta > Magnoliopsida > Brassicales > Brassicaceae > Moricandia > Moricandia moricandioides. Next base: position 32,802 of record CAJHQQ010003567.1, read on the forward strand.
CAAGGAAGGTATCATCTCTACTAAGTCTTTCCTTAAATCTACATTTGATATCAAAGATTTGGGAGAGTTAAAGTACTTCCTAGGGATTGAGATATGCCGCTCTAAAGAGGGGCTCCATTTATCCCAAAGGAAGTACACACTTGATCTGTTGAATGAGGCAGGCACTCTTGGAGGAAGAATAGCCAAAACTCCACTGGAAGATGGATACAAAGTCTTGCGTGAGGGGGAGTTTGAAGATGAGCCATTTGAGGATGCCAAGGTATATAGGAGAATGGTTGGGAAGCTGATCTATCTTACCATCACACGGCCAGATATCTGCTTTGCGGTTAACCAGATCAGTCAACATATGCAAGCTCCTAAGATTCATCATTGGAACATGGTGGATAGGGTTTTAAGGTACTTGAGAGAAGCTCCGGGTGAAGGAGTCTGGATGGGATGCAACAAGAGCACAGAGATTGTAGGCTACTGAAGAAACCATGACTAAACCAGTAGCTGAACTGAAGCTGAATGAGAGTGACACTGAAGAGGAGCTAGATGAGCTGAACAAGATTGATACTCAAGGCGTGATGGGAGCTGATGATATATTTCGACCCAATCTTTCACATGGATCAGATGCATCTTACTCGGCCCAAACCAATCAAGATAAGGATCCATTTTGCTTGTCTAAGGGCCCAGTTACTAGATCACAAACCAGAAGACTGAAGAAATCAATTGCTGCTTTGGTTTAATCTGAACCAGACCCAAACTAACTTGAAAATCAAGCCAAGGAAAAGAGCCAACTTTTCACTTATTCAGTCTTTGGACTTGTCTAAGTATTTCTACTCTTTTATTTTCAAATTTCTACAAGTATTAGGACCTTTTAACTTCTGTTTCTGCTACATAAACTCTTTGAGAACTCTCTGAAAAAAACATTCACTCTTTTTATCAAAAACTTTTCCAGAAAGCTTGTGAATCCTATGTTCATCTTTGAACACTGATTGCTAAAGAGTTCATTCTCTGATTGCAAAAATTTTCTTTGATCTAAAACAGGGTTCATTCTCTTGATCTTAGACACATCTACACAAGATCTGATCATTTCATAGATCATTTCTGAAGATCATCCAATCAATCCATCCATCATCATCAAAATCAACCCAGATCTCTCTCAAAACCATCAGATCATCCTTCAAAAGTATCAGGGACAAAAGGATCTCCTCTCCAGGGATTCATCAAGTGGTATCAGAACAGATTTGAAGGCTCTTGATCTGGGGTTTGATTCTAAAAATTTTCCACTTCTTTTTGTTTTGGGAATCTGTTTTCTATTCTCTGCAATTTTCTCTGCAATTTTTCCAGAAATCTCTTATCTTTCCTATCTGTTAAATCTGCAAGAGGGCCAACCAGATTTTTAAAAAAAAAAATCAAAAGAAAAGTTGAAGAGAAATCCAACTTGGCTGAGGAGAAATCCAGCCTGGCTGAGGAGAAATCCAGCCCTGGTGGTAAAGCCTCTTGCAAACAAAAATCTTGCAATCTGTCTATCTTTTTCTTCTGTTCTGGGGTTGGGGTCTGTTCTCTGAAGTTTGATCTTTGTTTGTTGCTGAGCTACTGGATTCACAGAGAAAACTCACTGAAAAATCCAAGAGAGAAACACCTGAGAGATTGTGAGGCTTTGGCTATTCATATCTGTGATAATCTTTTCTTGTTTAGATTCTTAACAGGAAGCCATGTCTGATGGGAGCCAGGAACCAGATGAAACTACTTCTATTAACTTTAATAAATTGCAGATGGAAGCAATGATATCTGAGATCATGAAAAAGATGAAATCCAGTAATCTTTTTAATGAAAATACTGATAATTTTTATGGTCAGACTTCTCAGGCTAGAAAGGATGCTAGGAGCAAGAGGAGGGGCAAACGAGTTGCAACAGGAGAGACTGATGGTCGTGATTCCTCTTCAGGGAGGAGTACTGATGTATCTAAATCAGTTAGAGCAGCTTCACTAACCACAACCCACACCCACCGAGCACCTAGGGACACACCAGACGACAGTCTTGGCAACCTCAAGCTCAGAATACCATCTTTCAGTGGTACAAATGATCCTGATGCTTATCTGGAGTGGGAGAAGAAGATGGAGCTGGTGTATGATTGCCAGAATTATTCAGAGTCAAAGAAAGTGAGACTAGCTGCTACTGAGTTCAATGGTTATGCTCTACACTGGTGGGATCAGTAATATGATCCAAGGATGATTCTCTGGAACAGATGGGATAGATCCTTGCCTAAACGAATCAGAGACTCAAGCTTATCAAGGTATGTGGATCGATTGGTGACACAAAGAGTTGCGGATGGACTCCTTGATACTCCTAGGATCTAGATCAGATATGACACACCAAACTAGAACCCTTAGACGCCGGATATGACTCACCAGCAAGCTCTTACACTCGACAAAGAAGAGAGAAAGAGTAGACAAAAGGTTTTTTGATAAAATACTGCTTGATTCAGAATGAGAGTTTACAAGCGTTTAAGTAGAGAAACCAAGGAGTATGCCTTAGGTTTCGAGAAATGACATAACATAGAAACTATAGTCTAAAACATAACATAAGATAAATAGATAGAGTAGTCTCCTTGGACCGATATTAGCACCTAGGTGATGTGTGAAGTAGCTTGTGGCCTCGTTAAAAACCTTCCTCCGGAAAACCTCTTTGGGACAAAACCAAGAGCAAGGAAAAGAGCACACACAAGTACTTGCCTAAGTACTAACTCAGCTAGATGAGGAGATAGCTTGAATGGTGATCAAGGTATCTCGGATCATCAAGCTTTGTCCAAGACCTTCTTATTGTTTCCATACGAGTCTAAGTAATCCTCCAATGGCTCCATTTAGTTTCTTAGTTCTAGAACGAGTCATGGGACCTTCTGGAATGGCTAAGACATATTCACTAGCTGATTGATCCATGGTTGCATTCCTGGTTACATCCTCTTCCTTGTTGCACTGGTCCATGATCACATCATCCGCTCCCACTTGAAAAGGATTTGTCCTCAAATCTGGTTCATCTGCCACAAAAGGAACCAAATCAGTAACATTGAAGCTATTAGATACATCATACTTACCTTGGAGATCCAGCTTGTATGCATTGTTGCTGATTTTCTTAATGATCTCAAATGGACCATCTATCCTTGACATCAGTTTGGATTTCCTTTCATTTGGAAATCTCTCCTTTCTAAGGTGGACCCACACTTTGTCACCTACTTCAAAGACCATCTCACGCCTGCCTTTGTTTGCTTGTTTGACATACTGCTTTGTCTTTTCCTCAATATTGCGCCTTGCTTGTTCATGGATTTGTTGCACCATCTCTGCTTTCTTCTTGCCATCAATACTAACTCTTTCACACTCAGGTAAAGGCATTAGATCCAAAGGAGAGGTGGGATTGAACCCATAAACAATTTCAAAGGGGGAGAACTTAGAAGCAGAATGCACTGAATGGTTATATGCAAATTCACAATGAGGCAAATAGTCTTCCCATGATTTCAAGTTCTTTTTGATGAATGCACGCAAGAGAGTTCCTAATGTCCTATTGACTACCTCAGTTTGCCCATCAGTTTGCGGATGACAAGTAGTAGAGAACAACAGTTTAGTGCCTAGTTTAGACCAAAGGGTCTTCCAGAAGTAACTCAAGAACTTAACATCTCTATCTGATACAATAGTTCTAGGCATGCCATGCAAACATACTATCTCCTTAAAGAACAAGTTAGCAACATGTAATGCATCATCAGTCTTGTGACAAGCTATGAAATGTGCCATCTTAGAAAATCTATCTACCACAACAAAGATAGAATCCTTTCCAGTTCTAGTTCTAGGCAGTCCTACAATGAAGTCCATAGAGATATCATTCCACAGATGATAAGGAATGGGTAAGGGAGTGTACAAACCATGGGACTGGACCTTAGACTTAGCTTGCTTGCAAGTTGTTCACCTTCCACAGACTCTCTCAACATCTCTTTTCATGTGTGGACAAAAGAAGTGATCCTGCAAGACCTTAAGAGTTTTGGCAATTCCAAAATCTCCCATTAGACTTCCTCCGTGGGATTCCCTGACAAACAAGTCTCTCAAAGAACAATTAGGTACACAAAGGCGATTATCATAGAATAAGAATCCATCATGCCTAAAGTAATGACTCGTAGCAAGTTTCTCACAAGATTTATAAACTTCTTTGAAGTCAGGATCATCCTCATACGTACCTTTGATTTGTTCAAAACCTAGTAGCTTGGCATCTAGAGTGGTCAAGAGAACATACCTTCGGGATAGTGCATCAGCAACTATGTTTTCTTTACCTTGTTTGTATTTGATGACATAGGGAAATGTCTCAATAAACTCAACCCATCTTGCGTGTCTCTTGCTAAGCTTACTCTGTCCTTTTAGGTACTTGAGGGACTCATGATCAGTGTGTATGACAAACTCCTTAGGCCATAGGTAGTGTTGCCATGTTTGTAAAGCTCTCACCAAACGTATAGCTCCTTATCATAAGTAGCATAGTTGAGAGTAGCTCCTCCAAGCTTCTCACTGAAGTATGCAATAGGTCTCCTATCCTGCATCAATACAGCACCAATACCAATCCCTGAAGCATCACATTCGATTTCAAATGTTTTAGAGAAGTCAGGAAGTATAAGAAGAGGAGATTGAGTAAGCTTCTCTTTAAGGGTCTGGAAAGCAGTTTCTTGTGCATCTCCCCACTTGAATCCCACATCCTTCTTGATTACTTCAGTTAGAGGGGCTACAATAGTGCTGAAGTCCTTCACAAATTGTCTATAGAAACAAGCAAGTCCATGAAAGCTTCTTACTTCCCCACTGTCTTAGGACTTGGCCATTCTTGAATTGCTCTCACCTTCTCCTGATCAACCTTTACTCCATCTGCACTCACAACAAAGCCTAAAAAGACCAAGTTATCCGTACAAAAGGTGCATTTCTTCAAGTTTGCATAAAGTTTCTCTCCTCTCAACACATCAAGAACTAATCTAAGATGCTCTATATGATCAGTAATGTTCTTGCTATAGACTAGAATGTCATCAAAGTATATTACAACAAAGATGCCTATGAATGATCTAAGCACATGATTCATCAACCTCATGAATGTACTAGGTGCATTTGTTAATCCGAATGGCATAACTAACCATTCATACAACCCATGCTTAGTTTTGAATGCAGTTTTCCACTCATCACCTTCTTTCATTCTAATTTGGTGATAACCACTCTTCAAGTCTATCTTAGAAAAGATGCAAGAACCATGCAATTCATCAAGCATATCATCTAGTCTAGGGATAGGATGGCGATACTTCACTGTAATGTTGTTGATTGCTCTACAATCAACACACATGCGCCAGCTACCATCCTTCTTAGGGACAAGAAGAACCGGAACAGCACATGGACTCAAACTCTCTCTGATAAGCCCCTTTTCCATCAGCTCCTCAACTTGTCTTTGCAATTCCTTGGTCTCCACAGGATTAGTTCTGTATGCTAGACGGTTTGGAAGTGTTGATCCTGGTAAAAAGTCTATTTGGGGCTCAATCCCACGTATGGGTGGTAAACCAGTAGGTTGATCATCTGGAAACACATCTTCATACTCCTGTAATAGAGAAACAAGTTCACTCGGATAGTCCGGTGCTAAATCAGTTATGGTTAGAAGAGTTTCCTTATAAACAAGCATTATAACCGAATGATGAGAGTAAAGAGTTCTTTTAATGTCTCCCTGTTTGGCATAGAAGTTATGCTGCTTGTTTTGATCAGGTTTAAGGTCGATCTCTATCTTCTTTTGAAGCTGAAGTTGATCTTGTTGCACATCCTTAAGAGTTAAGGCTATCAACACAGTCTTCTTCCCTTGAACTCAAATGAGTGCTTGTTGTAAGTTTTATGAAGAACAAGGTGAAGAACACCAAGAACAAAGGAAAGAGATGAAGTTTAATTCGTTTGTGTAAGAGAGAGAGAGAGAGAATAGGGTTTCTCGAGAGAGAGTAGGCAGAGAAAAGAGGAGTTCTGTCTCCTTACTTCATTTAGACACTTAGGGTTTATTAAATAAAGCTACATCCAGACATAAGAAAAAATAAACAAATGGGAGGAGAGTAGGGACAAAATGGTTCGGCCAGAGGAGGTGAGAGTGACATCTCGTCTGCTTCTCTCTCCTTAACCAGACATGTGAGTTTCCCTTGTCTTCTTTTCCCTCTTGTCCCCAACGGCACTCTAAGCCTTATTTAATTTATCCAGAGCTTTAGGAGAGTCTCCAGAATATTCCTTAGACAGATATCTTGCTTGCCTTGCACTCTAAGGTAGGGTTAGGTCTAGAGATCATCTGTACACCTTGTACGGACTATCCTGTCTTGGATGCTTCAGGATCACTCTCTTGATCTCCTTCAGATGTTCTATGTCTTCTTTATTGTTTTAGATCAATACTCCCCCTCAAGCTTGACCCAATGCAATGGTCAAGCTTGGAAACCATGAAGACTTCCCTCATTAAAACCTTAGTATGCAAAACCCATTTGGGACAAAAACATACTAAGGAAAGAGTAGAAGCTCCATGGCTAAGAGGATCATGTCTTGGTAATGTCAGTGAGTCCAAGCTTGGGATAGATGGACTCACATACCTTGGTGCTTGCAGCCTTAGTGAAGATGTCGGCTAACTGATCTTCACTTCTTGTATAGCATGGTAAGATAGTTCCTTGAATCACCATTTATCTTACTTTGTGGCAGTCCACCTCAATGTGCTTTGTTCTCTCATGGAATACTGAGTTTGAGGCTATGTGTATGGCTGCCTGGTTGTCACAGTGCATGGTTATTGGGGATGTGATCTCTATGCCCAAGTCTTTGAGGAGCCCTTTGATCCACACCAGTTCATTTGTAAGTTTCCTCATGGCTCTATATTCAGCTTCAGCACTTGAACATGAGACTACCTTCTGTTTCTTGCTTTTCCATGTGACTAGATTGCCTCCAATGAAATTGCAATAGCCAGTGGTTGATTTCCTATCATTCCTATCTCCTGTCCAATCTGCATCACAATAACCAACCACTTCTGTGTTGCCATTACACCCCATCCATATTCCTTGTCCTGGAGCTCCACTGAGGTATCTGAGTATTCTTTCCACCATTTTCCAGTGATGAACCTTTGGCACTTGCATATGCTGGCTCACCTGGTTCACAGCAAAGCAAATATCAGGTCTAGTAATGGTTAAATAGATAAGCTTACCCACTAGTCTTCTGTATTGCTTTGGATCATCAAATGGTGTGTCTTCATACTCCCCCTCATGCAAGATCTTATACCCATCTTCCAATGGAGTCTTGGCTGGTTTTTCTCCAAGCATACCTGCTCCATCCAAAAGATCAAGTGTGTACTTCCTTTGGGATAAGACGAGTCCTTCTTTAGAACAACACACTTCAATTCCAAGGAAGTACTTTAGTTCACCCAAGTCTTTAATCTCAAATACAGATTTTAAGTAAGCTTTAGTAGCTTGAATACCTTCTTTGTCACTCCCTGTGATGATGATATCATCAACATACACAAGGATGACCACTATACCTTGTTGGCTGATGAAGGTGAATAGAGTATGATCTGCCTCAGATCTTCTGAACCCTTTTCCATTGAGGGTGGTGCTAAGCTTATGATACCAGGCTCTTGGTGATTGTTTCAATCCATAAATCGCCTTCTTGAGTCTCAACACATTACCTGGTTTAACTAAGTGTTCTAGACCAGGAGGAGGCCTCATGTAGACTTCATCTTCTAGCTCCCCTTGGAGAAAGGCATTCTTCACATCCATTTGCCATAAATCCCATTCCAAGTTAGTAGCAAGTGAGAGAATGATTCTGATGGTGTGAAGCTTTGCTACTGGTGCAAAGGTATCAAGGTAATCCTCTCCATAGGTTTGAGTGAATCCCCTTGCCACCAGCCTTGTCTTCTTCCTTTCTGGTTTTCCATTGGCTAGGTACTTGATAGTGAAGATCCATCTACTTGTCACTGCCTTCTTGCCTTTTGGAAGCTCAGCTTCATACCAAGTATCATTGTCAATCATAGCCTTGGTTTCATGACCAACAAATTCTTTCCATTCTTTATCTTCCATAGCCTCTTCATAAGATCTTGGTATGTATTCCTGATCCAAGTTACTCATGAAGACTTGGTGTTCCTCTGGATAATGGGCTAGTGAACATACAGCTTGCATTGGATGAGCTACTGCATTGGCATTGTATTACACCCTTGTATTCACCCAATTGGATGGATCTCTCCTTATTCTAGTGCTTCTCCTTAATGGCTGCACTTGAACTTCTTCAGTCTCCTCATCTTAATGGGTTTGAGAGTTCACTTGTTCCTGGTTCTCCTCTAAACCATCATGTTCCTGGTTCCCCTCTGAACCATGTTGATCATGAACTTCAGAACCTCCACGATCCATTGTCTCTTCTGGTTCTTGTTGGTTCCCCCCCTCATGATCAAGATGGATTTCATTATCAGCTCTACTAGCTTCTGTTGCCTCCTCTCTTGCCTTAGGTTGGCCAATGCCCAGACTTTCCAAGATGATTCTGAGGTTGTTTGCTCTGTCTGAGGGTGCGTGAGAGAGATCTTTCAGGTTATCCCAGCTCTTCTCATCATAATACCCCTTAGACTCTTACAAATTTGACATCCCTTGATACTATCACCCTCCTAGTCTCTGGTACATAGCACTTGTATCCCTTCTGGTTGGTGAATAA